>JAHIAM010005662.1:0-48563 GCA_021605205.1 Aegilops longissima | reverse complement strand
GCCGCAAAGAACGCATCAAGAAAGTAGAGATCAGCGAGCCGCATCCTTGTCTTCCTTCTTCTTTTGCTTCTTTGTGTATTTCGGGATAGCCGCATGTGGCTTTTTTTAATTATCTTTCTAATTATGTAAGACAATTAATCGCCCTTATCTTTCTGTGGAAGATCAATGTTGCGAGGCTGGAATGAAGAAAACTTGCTGTCGTATAACACTCGGCGCTGTTGTTCTTCTAGTTGCTGTTGGGCTTCCTTCAGTTTCCTGGTTTCTTTGATGTAATAATCGGTTTAGGATGTGGATTGTGTCGTCGGTTGTGAAATGTTGGGTTCTAGCGCGGATGTTTGGCCTTTGTTGGCCTCTTGGGATGTTTGATTTCAATCTGGTAGCTTTTAGTCCTTCGTGTTAGGCTGGAGTTGTGCTGAACTTCTTGTGAATTGTGGTGGTTTTTGTAATGAAAATCGGAAGGGCAAGCCCTTCTTTGATCAAAAAAATTTAATCATCCTTATATTCATCGGCCTTGCTATAAGTCGCAGTAGATGCTGCTATAGGTCCGCTCGGATCTTACATCAAGATCCGTGCTTTCAGATTTTCTTTTTTCTAGTCGAAAGGGAGACATAGCCACGCCCATTAAACAGAGGCTCTGGCGCCATTAATGGAGACCTTGGGAGAGGTGGACGGCGATGGAGGTCAAAGGGCTCTCCTCCCGATAAGCACGGCAGCGGGTCCGATCGCATGCCTCTCATACTCAAATAGCTACCCTCACGGCACCTCCTAGCTAATAAAATGGGACGCGTATGGCACGTAAATGGTACTAGTAAGTAGAACGCCCACGGTTTCAATAATACTTGTGTTTCGATTGTAACGTGACAACACTTGTTCCAAAATGACTTTGTTGATTGTTAATGTGCGCCGCAAATCGGATGCAAATTTAATATAAGCATGTTGGTGCCATGTCATGGCACCAAGCCAAGTTTCATTATTTTCATGCGTGTTTTGATTTACAGGAATTAAAAACTAAGTTTCTCAATGTTTCCAACCCAGCCACGCCTTTAATTTTGAATTTCATTCCCATTTTTGCATGGAACCTAGAAATTTACCCGAGGACACATGTGATTTTTCAACCAACTTTGTGCAATGAACATGTGCTTGTATTTCAAATTTGAATTATGCACACAAAGGTGACATGCTCTTCCCGTAACTACGAGCCTTCTTGAGAGAAGTTCTGATTTGCAAGAAGCTTATACCAAAATTTGTTCCTATTCGCTTTTTTTTACCATGGCATAGTACTACCATGACATGACACCATGCCAAGTTTCATGATTTTAAACCAAGTTTCTCAATGTTCTCGAATCGAGCCACGATGCCTAGATGTTTGAATTTTATTCTCATTTTTGCATGGGACCTACTCCTCCTTCCATCTATATAGGGCCTAATGTGTTTTTCAAGACAGCCTTTGACTATTGACAAGATTAATAGAACATGAGATGTATACTATGAAAATTATATTATTGGAAGCTCCTTTGACATACAAATTTGAAGGTATGCTTTGTAAGTTGCATGTCATATATTATTGCTCTAACATTTGGTCAAAGTTAGCCTCAAAAACGATTAGGACCTATATAGATGGAAGGAGGAGTAGAAATTCACCCGAGGACACAAATGTGATTTTCAACCAACTTTTGTGCAAGGGAGCATGTGCTTGTAGTTCAAATTTGAATTATGCACATTAAATGACCAAAACTCAATTAATGTAATAAGGCCAAACGAAGCCGAATAATTCCAAAATTTAACAGGGCACTCATGTAGTTCTATGTTGCCTTTGTAAATAAACTCAAGGGGACAACATATATCGTTTCGACTCAAAGGTGGCACGCTCTCTCGTAACCACGAGCCTTCTTGAGAGAAGCTTCGGTTTGCAAGAAGCTTATACCAAAATCTGTTCCTATTCGCCATTTTTTACCACAACATGGTAGTACCATGACATGACATCCATGCCAAGTTTCATGATTTTCAGACGTGTTTTGATTTACAAGAATTTTAAAACCAAGTTTCTCAATGTTCTCGCCGAGCCATGATGCCCGATGTTTTAATTTTATTCTCATTTCTTGCATGGGACCTAGAAATTCACCCGAGGACACAAATGTGATTTTTCAACCAACTTTGGTGCACGAGAGCATGTGCTTGTAGTTCAAATTTGACTTATGCACATTAAATGACCAGAAACTCAATTAATGTATAAAAAACGACAAACGAACCCGGAATAATTCCAAAATTTAACAGGCACTAATGTAGTTCTATGTTGCCTTTGTTAAGAAACTCAAGAGGGGCAGCGATATCGCTTCACACTCAAAGGTGGCACGCTCCTCTTAGAACCACGAGCTTCCAAATCGGCCCAATTTTTTACCACAACATGTTAGTGCCATGACATGACACCATGCCAAGTTTCATGATTTCCGCGAGTTTTGATTTACATGAATTTAAAATCAAAGTTTTTCGATGTTCTCGCTGAGTCATGACGCCTAGATGTTTGAATTTCATTCTCATTTCTTCCATGGGACCTAGAAATTCAACCAAGGACACACATGTGATTTTTCAACCCACTTTGGTGCACCGAGCATGTGCATGCAATTCATATTTAGATTATGCACATTAAAAGTCGAAACTCAATTAATGTATAAAAGGCCAAATGAACCCAAATAATTCCAAAATTTAACAGGGCACTCATATAGTTCTATGTTGCCTCTGTAAATAAAATCAGGGAGGAGGCAGCATATATCGTTTCAAGACATTAAAGGTGACACGTTCCTCTCGAACCACGAGGCTTGTTGAGAGAATCTCCGTTTTGCAAGAGGCTTATACCAAAACTTGTCCCAATTCAGCCAAAATTATACGTATGAAAACAGGGTTTAGATTATCCCAAACATCTCGCTACCTAGACCAATAATGTACTATGATTTGAATTCAACATAAAATGGATACAAATATTTGAATTGGAGAGCGATGGTACATGTAGTTCATAGTGAAATATGATTACTGCTATATGTATGTTTTTGTTATCAAGATAATATTTAAATTATTGTATAACTTGACAACAATCGTATTCAAATAAGGAAAATTGATTCAAATTTAGTCCATATGGTAGACGACATATATATGTTCACATGGTGGAGTAAAATGTTCATATATGATGGAAGATCAAAATGTACGACTACATCAATTATAAACCGTAAGGTCACCTAACGATATATTCAAATTCAACATAACGTGGATTCAAAATTGAAATTTGAGATCATGGCATCTGTAATCATATAAAAAGGACATTACTCTTTCTTGGTGGGAATTGATTTGTTTTTTGTTGTTGTTGAGGGAAGTGCTAATCGATTTGGTACCTGCAGGGTAATCTTGTTCTCCATTTTTTTACATTTTTCTTGTAGTTTTTCAATGGCATCTATAGCAATATAGTAAAAGGGACATGACTCTTTGTGTCTTGTATGAATTGTTTTTACACGTTAAGTTTGTTCTACCAACAAGGAATCCACACCTTGTTATCCCGAAATTTTCAAGCTCGAGTATCTTTTGTCTCACCTGCTTTGAAACTCCCACTTCAACCCGCACTGCTTTGTTATCCCGAAATTTTACGCTCGAGATCTTTGTCCTCACCTGCTTGAAACTCCCCGCTTCAACCTGGCGCCACTTTGTTATCCCGGAATTTTGATGCTGGAGAACTCCCTCCTCATCCTAAATCGCCCCACAGCTTTAACACGCCAAATCCCCTTCTACCTCTCAAATGAAATGAAGCTCCATGTCGCGTGTCAAACCGGTGGGGTACATTGGTAACTTACCCTACATTTCGACAAGCTGCCCCAAGCTTGGCTCCCCTCCCCTTCGCCCCCATTCAGACACCGAGGCCGCCAAACCCCGCAAAACCCCACGCCTCCATCGGCCTCCCCGACCGCCCCCAGCCAGATCGCTCCTCGACCACGCCTTCCATCGCAACAGCTCGCCGTCCCTCATCCACCGCACCGGATGAGGATCCGTTGTCGATCTCGTCCCGCCTGGATCAGCCACCCGCCCTCCACCTCCAAGGAGCTGCCCCGGCGGTCGCTTCGCCTATCGCGCCACCTCGAATCCCCATAGCGCCGCTTGACCTGCCCCACCGTAACTCGCAGCACCTCACCAATTCATCCGATGAAGCCGAGGCCAACTCGGCGCCACCAAGGAGGTTCCGTGACCACCGCTGCATTTTATCTTTTATTCGATCTCATGGGCTGCCGGTGCTCGACACCGAAAGCAGACATGGCGTGTTCCATCGACGACGCAGTCACGGCCACATCATCCTGGTGTCTTCCCCATGTCGCTGTTTCCTCGGCAGAGACTTCATTAACGGCACTCAGCACACTGCCTGCCCGCTCGCTATACGCTGCAGCTCGTTTGCCGCGGTCACGCTAGTTGCACTGCCTCGCTTCGCTCGCTGCTGCTCGCTTGCTCGCGCTATGCCTGTCAAGTTATCGCAGACGACCTCCGCAGCTAAAGGAGTTGCTGCTTAGCCGGCTCGGAGTAATGGACTACGGTAGGCGGACCCGAGCCCATGAGCCTTCAAAACATCAAGAAGGCTGCGCCTCAAGACCCAAGACTAAGAGCCGCCTTTCAGATTCAGACAAGCCGACCCAAGCCAGCCGACCTCCAACAGGTCGGAAGCACGCAGAAGTCGGCCCGAGACCTCCACCGCCTTATGCCCGGGCGTCTACGGCAAAGCCAAACGCCCATCCCCGCCCACCCATAAAGCAGGCATGGCTAGTATGCCGCATCAACGGAGATTCCATGCGGGCGCAGTCTGTTGCGCATGCCGCCCCGACATCATCACCGCGGCAGATTCTCTGTACCCATGTTGGCCTCGTCTCGCACGTCCCGAAGATTTATGGATCACTGGCGCGGGCGGGATTCATCAAGACGGCGAGAGCACCCTAAAGACGGACCCGTGGAGTCGGGCCTCCTGAAGCCGGGCCGGCCTCCCCGGATCTACGCGCACCATCAATTGACCACAAGACAGGAATGGCAACAAGGATCGCCCGCAAGCGGCAAGACGCTGTTATAACCTCACGACTCAAGTCACTATTAGAAGCATCGCCACAAAGGATTCATAGCCGGCAAGACCCGCCAAGGCGGACAAGGGCTGTCGGCCCCATGTTGGATCACGTCAAGGGCCCGCTTAGTCGGCGGGCTCCCGTGAGTCGGCGGAGAGGACGGTGACTTAGAGATCGACGACTTGGGCCCACCCTGCCGGATTACCATTGTATTTCGGGGTAGGCCTATATAAACCCTCGGGCACCCATGCAAAGGGTTGAGGCTAGTAGCTTTAGACACACATAGAGGGAGAGAAGAGCAAGCCAGCCCTTCTCCTTCCTTCCCCGAACAGCTCAAGGAGCCTTGTACCTGTTTTGCCATAGTGACCATGCGGAGACCCCAGAGCAGCAGTGAGGTGTTATCTCCTCGAGAGCCCTGCCTGGGTAAGATTCGGCCGTGCATGTTTCGCCTTATCCTGCTTCCAGCACCATCGACGCTCTACTCGCCTCCATGATAAGCCATCTTTGGCATATGTCGCACCCAACCCCCGACATTTGGCGCCCACCGTAGGCTTGGTGCACCGTCGTTCGAGACTCGCCTGACGGAACCTCTTCCTCCTGGCGAAGCGTGAGCCAGCCCGCACGCCAGATGGAGTTTGCACCGACGCGCTTGCAGGGCGCTGAGATCGCCTGGTAAGTTGCTCGCCAACTTGTCGGCGAGGTTCGCCTGACGAGCTCGAGATTCGACGCAGTAGCACGGACGGCCCCGAAGTCTCCGCGGCCTCCTCGAAGTAGCTTCACGCCGACGGCGAGCTCGGGCCACGACCTGGAGTCCGAGAGGCTCCACCGACCGATACGCTGGTCGATTCTCGACACCGCACGCCGACGATTCTCCACTAACGCAGTGGTCTACGACCAGCCTCTCTCTCGCGTGAGAGCGGCGCGGAGTACCGCGCCACGGCGCTACTATCACTCATGGCGAGGCCCGCGCTGGGGCTCATGACCCTCTCGACACCGCTCTACTAAGACTCTGACCGCCCATTCCGGAGGACACCGATGCCGAACGCTGGAGGCCGCCTTTCAACTCCTCGAGGGCGCATGTGGTTGGCAAGCATGAGACGCTTGTCGGCCTATCAGCTCAGATGGATCGCGCTGGGCGGCTCGCTGCCCGATCGGGTTTAGCCGCTTAGGCGCGTCCGACAGCTGCAGCGGCTCGCCAGCCTGCTTGGGGCCGGGCCGCCCAGATACGCCACGCCAGCCGAGAATATTCGCTACGCTCAGCAGCGGCGTATTTAGCTGGATAATCTCGAGGGTGAGGAGCGCTACGCTTCGATGAGAAGCGAAGTCCAAAGAGCTACCGATGCGCCGCCACAAGAAGACGGTTGCTGCCGCACGGAGGCGCCATTAACGACGATACTTGCCTTCGCCGAGATCAAGGCGCGATCGGGCGGCGTCAAGCGAAGAAGGAACCAGATCTCGCCGCCAGCCATAGCCGGACTCACATCTCCATCGAACGTGATTTAAGACGTCCAGGCGGTGGAGCGGCGGGACTACACGCCTCCGCCCCGCAGCAGAAAGGCGAAGTCTCCGCCGCCTGCCGAAAGCATCCCGACTCTCGGCGACCGCCGACGAGGGAGTCGGCGAGAACGACGCTTCCGCCACTGGATCGAGCGACTTTCACCGATCTCGGCGCTTAGATGAAGAAGATGAGTTGGGCCCACCTTGTTTCGACTCGTGATCCGCTGATGAGCCCTTCCCCGAGGATTCACACTTCCCAGACACGCCTAAATACACCTCGGGTCGCGGAGTCCGAGGATCGGCTGGTGGACTACTCCACGGCAGTCAAGATAGCTTAACGGCAACAAGCGCTGCAGTCGTAGAAGTATGTTCCCTCATGCCTGTGGCACGGCCCGACATGGTTGAACAGCTTGAAGCTCCGCAAAGCATCAACGGCTGGGTCGACTTCACCGAGGCCTTCGCCCGCAACTTCATGAGCACATACAAGCGACTTCCCAAGCCTCGCTACCTGTCCTTGTGCGCGTAAGGCCTCAACGAGTCCACTCGACTACCTCACGCTCACGCGCGAGCTCCGAACTCCCCGTGAAGGAGTGCACGAGGTGCAGTGCAATCGAGTATTTCACCGCCGGTGCAGAAGGCACCTCCTCAAGCACAAGCCCTTTGCAACGAGCCGGAGACCTCGACGAGCTGCTAGTCATAGCAGCACAACACGCCATCGCCGACCTCCATGAAGGCGGAGATCAAGCCGCGCGACCGCAAAGTAGCTCCTCATGCTCTCTAACTCTGAATGGGCGATAGCCGGCGCATGCAGCAAAGCAGATAATCACAAACGCAAGGCCCCGCAGCCGCTTCCAACAGCCGGCAGGTGGCGACAACAAGACCAGCAGCTGTAAGGGCAGCCTCGCCAAGCGGCGTAAAGAGCGGCAAGCCCAACTGGTTGCCGCCTTCTCCTATGAGCGAGCTCGACGGACCGCAGTTCCACAAATGCGCCGGCCGCCAAACCACACCACCCGAAGTGCCACTGGCTCACCAGCGCCAAGGAGACGGCCTGCTCCTCCCAAGGCCAGCCCACCCACTATCACTTCAAAGAGCCGGGCTGTCCGCCACAAGCTAAAGACAAGACGACACCAAGAGCACGGGCGCCTATGTCGTGGTTTACCAAAGATGATGGATGATCGCCGCAAAGAAAGCGCAAAGAAGAAGAGGTGAATGCAAGAGCATCAGACGCCCAAGAGTTCATGCACCGGGTCCGAGAAGCTCATCACCGAGTCATGCCGATCACCCGTAGGTGATGCCGAGTCCGTGCTCCCACGCCTGTCTTGGGAGCCACCACTTGCCACGGATAGGCGGGCCGCTTTTCGCGAGTAATCGATAGATCGGAGGCAGCAGCATCAACATCCTGCATAAGGATACGATGGAGAAGTTAGGAATCAAGCAGGCAGTTTCAAGATAGTCGGACTGTGTTCCACGGAATTGTACCGGCCTTTCCTGCTCTCCAATTGGCAAGATTCTCGATAGACGCCCTCTTTGGGGACAAGGATCACTTCTCACGAGAGCCACCCTGATTCAAAGTGGTGGACTCGAGAGCCTTACCATGCCTTGCTTGGCCGACCTGCTTTGGCTAAGTTCATGGCGATCCCCCACTACGCCTACCTCAAGATGAAGATGCCGAGTTCCAAGGATCTCTGACCATAGCCGATGACTACAGAAAGTCGTCCGCTCAGGCAGCGGAAGCAGCCGGGCTAGCCGAGTCCCTTGTGATCGCGCTGAGAAGCGGCTCCGGATCGGTCGTGATGATGGCCGCAAGCAGCCGAGATATCGTCCCACCCCAAGGAGTGAGAAGTCGAGGGCTCGCTCTGCCGCCAAAGAAACCAAGAGGATACCCTTGGACCCGGAGCACCCAGAGAAATACGCTGTCATAGGTGCGAACTCGACAAAGAATAGGAAGGCGAGCTTGCCGATTCCGTGGAGAATCGACATCTTCGCATGGTCCCCAAAGACATGCCAGTGTACCACGGATTTCGCCGAGCACAAGTTACATGTCCGACCTGGATGTGAAGCCCGTCAGCAGCCCTTGTGCCGCCTGTCGAAGAGAAGAGAAGAGTTGTTGAGAAGAGATAGCCCGCCTTTTTGCAGCCGGTTTCATCATGGAAGTTTTCCCGTAATGGTTGGCTAACCCGTCTTGGTATTAAAGAAGAACAAGCAAAGGGCGGATGTGTATTGACCACACAAGCCTCAACAAAGCCTGCCCTAAGGACCCGCTCACTCTACCCAGAATTGATCAGTGATAGACTCCACGTACCGGATGCTTGCGTTGAGCTTCTAGATGCATATTCGTGATATCACCGATTAAGTTGAACCCGCAGACAGATTGAAGACCGCTTCATCACGCCATTTGGAGCGCTCGCTACCGACCATGACGTCGCTTGAGGAACGACGGCCCCACCTTTCAGCGCCAGATGGCGTAGTGCCTCCTCGTAGCTCAAGGCAAACACCCATGTTTACGCGGACAACGGGTGGTGAAGACGGAGAGGCGAGGAACGCTATTGGAAGACCTCAAGGAGACCTTTGAAAACCTCGTACGATTCCAGATCAAGCTCAACCAAGAGAAATGCGCCTTCGAGTACTCACCGCCAGCCTCGCTTCCCGTATCCGAACGCCGCATAGAGTGCAACCCCGCGGAAGATCAAGGCAATTGAGAATGGAAGCGCCTCACCGACCGCTGGACGTGCGAAGTTCACCGCTGCTTGGCGCCTATCACGATTCATCACCGGTGGGGAGAAAGCCCTCCTCCGCACTAACTTATGAAGAAGACCACCTTCTTCGAATGGAACCCAAGGCGGACGGCTTTTCTCCAGCTTAAAAGGATGTCTGGCTACTCCCCAAAGGTCGGGCGGCTTCGACCCAAAGGAGCCCATGCTCCAGATATTGCCGCCACCAGCCGGTAGTCAGAAGTTGTTGTGGTTGAGCGAAGGAGGAAGGCAAGGCGCTACCAGTCCGTAGACCGTATATTCCCGAGCGAGGTAATCACGACTTCCAAGCGTAACTACCGCCACTACCGTAGAAGATGTGTTACGGCGGCACTTTGCCGCCAAGAAGTTGAAGCCTTACTTTCAAGAGCACTCAATCACCATGGTTTGCACGGCCCCACTAGCAGAGATCATCGGAAGCCGAGATGCTTCAGCCGAAAGGGCCAAGTGGGCCATAGAGTTGGCCCCTACACCATCTTTTACCAGCCCCGCACCGCCATCAAGTCACAAGACCGCCGATTCCTCGCCGACCGGGCCGAGACTCAAAGATTCGCCGCCAAATACCGACTCCACTCATTGGCGGATGCACTTTGATGGCTCCAAGATGCGACCGCTTGGGAGCCGGCGTGGTCCTCACTTCCCTAAAGATGACAAGCCTGGCACTACCGCTAGATCCATTTCAGCCCAACAACGCCGCCGAATACGAGGCGCCATCCACGAGCTCCGCTTGTTAATGAACTAGGCATTCACGGATCCTTTGCTATGGCGATCTGACTTGGTGGTCCAACACCATCCGGGCGACCGACGCAAAAGATGCAAACATGGCGAAGCTACCGCTCGTACAGCAGCTAAGTGGATACTTTGAGGGATGCGACCTCCATGTACCAAGGAACGACAATGACCAAGCAGACGACCGGCAAGAATCGGTTCCACCCGACAGTAATACCATCCGCGCCGCCCTTCGCCGCTTTCAAGCCATCCGCCAAAAACCAAATACCAGAACTGACTCCATTTTTGTGCCGGCTCCTCAAGAAAGCAGATCCGACCTGTGAGCCTCGGCAGACGGCGCAAGAACTGCTTGAAGACTTCAAAAACGCTGGTAATGGGCCGCCCGGACTTCTGAACCCGCCCGGACTGCAGCGACCTTTGCAAAACCCCTCAAGATTTCGCCCGACCGGACACCGCCCGGGACTTCCAACGTAGCAAGCTGGTCAGACTCCAACCCGCCGCCTTCCCAGCCCAGCCGCCTCGGCCCAAGTAGAAGCAAAGATCGGGCGTCGAAGAAATAGTAGCACCCTCATGGGCCCAGCCCATCTTGAAGTTTTTGTAACGGAGAGCTACCAACTCGATGAAACCTCACTCGGCAGTGCAACGCCGAGTGGCAACCTACACTATAATCAATAGAGAGCTGGTCAGCGCAGGCCGCCACCGGGCGTCTACCATTACAAGGCCGAATCGAGCAAGGCCAAGCAATCCTCAAGACATCCATCAGTATGAAAAGGCCATCATGCAGCCTCAGAGCACTCTGCCGCCAAAGCCTTCCGACACGGTTTTTCCGGCCGATCGCCAGAAGAGGCCAAGGAATTAGTTCAGAAATGCAAGGTGCCAGTGTTCCGGCAAGCCGCTTCACCGCCTGGCCGCTTAAAGACAATCCCCATCGCCTCGCCTTGCTGTCACGCTCGGGCTCGGACATGGTGGGGACCATTCAAGACGGCACGAGGTGGTTTAACCACCTACTTGTCGCGTGGACAAGTTCACCAAGTGGATAGAAGCAAAACCATCAAGAAGTTGAATGGTCCCACGGCAGTAACTTTCATCGCCGATATCACGACCAGCACGGCGCATCGCGATAGCATCATCACCGATAACGGCACAAATTTCGCCAAGGGCGCTTCGCCCGCTTCGCGCTGACGCAGGGCATCCGATCGACTTAGCGTCTGCTGCCCATCCGCAATCAAACGGCCAGGTGGAGCGAGCCAACGGCCTCATCTTGTCTGCATCAAGCTCGCTCCGTCGAACCATCGGAGCGCTCGCCGCTGCTGGCTTGAGGAGTTGCCTGCCGCCTCTAGAGTCTTCGTGACGACTCCAAACAAGTCAACCGCTTTACACCTTTCTTCCTCATCTACGCGTCAAGCCGCCATCCCAAGGATATAGAGTCGACTCGCAAGTCACCAAGTACACCGAGGAGGAAGCGGAAGAAGCACGCCAAGACGGCGCCGACCGGTCGGAAGAGGGCCACGTCGCACTCACCGTCCAAAGATCTACCAAGAGAGCTCCGCGCCAGCTACTACAACAAGAAGGTCAAGCCAAGATCATTCCTAGAGGGCTACCTTGTGCCCGGCTGATCTAAATAACGGCCGCCAAGACAAGTTGTCGGGCGCTTTGGGAAGGACCGCTCATCGCCGCAGAAGGTGTCAGGCAACGACTCCTTACTACCCGATCGATGCTCAAGCTCGAAAGACGAAGAGGGACGACCCGCAAAGAGACGAGCGACCATGGAATGCAAATCTCCTCAAGATTTTACATAGCTTGATGCAAGATAAAATTACCACACTACCCTTTGTGTTTGAAATATTAAGACTTCGGGCCTCGAGACGAGCCTCGGGACTGCCCTCTTTGTTATCTCGTATGATAAGAATTATGCCTTTGGGTATGTTACCCTTTTTATTATGCAGATGGCACCGGCCTCGACTAGTCGGCCCGGGACTCGCGCTTTTGAGCTATGAAGTGCTTCCTCAAGTCCGACAAGTAGTGTGCGGTGCCTGTTGTCTCGTCGTCAAGCAGCTTGTGAGCGATTAATTGCTTACGGGCAGGAGTGAGGTAGAGCGGCGCCACACAAAAAAAGGGCTAAGGACCCAAAAGCATACCCATAGTTGAAACTGCCCACTCCGCTTTTATGAAATCGACTTTAACAGCCGCTCATTGCTTTCTACCCAACTTGCTTAAACAACTCTAAATGGTTAGCACTTGCCTTCTCAAGTAGCCAAGCACTTGACCTAGACGGCAGTCCTAGAGAGCGGGTCCCGGACTGTGCAAGCTGGCATCTAAGGGAAGGCGGCAAGGGGAAAGACATAAGAGCACTAAGCAAGAAAACATGAAACCAGAACAATATTTACATAAACTTAGGCCCTTGGCCGGATCTTCAACAGAGGTTCGTAGATACACCCCGCTGGTGGAATTAAAGCGACTAACAAAGTTCTTTCGAAGACTAACAAACAGATACAATAAAGCCAACGAGCGCATGGCGAAGCAGCCGGATGGGCCGGGAAGGCGGAGGCGGTGGCGTCAGCGCTCGAAGGCGGCGGCTGGGCCAGGCCTCGGTTTGATCATCTCTGTAGCGCTGGCTCAGAGGGCGCGGTCAAGGCCGGAGGCGCGGCGAGCTAAGGGTGGCCGGCCTACCATCTTCGGGCGATGCTTCCATGCCGCTCGCTTCCGCTTCGTCCTCATCTCGGGTGCCGAGTCGATCACCTCCGGGCGAAGTCTCGCCAGTCCGGTTCATCCCAACCACTCCCGGCGCTTTCTACCACTGCCTTTCAGCCTACTCGGACGAAGACGCTGGTGTCCGAGATAGTCGGGCGACGCCGCCGACGCCGACGAGGGCGCTCATGCCTCGCAGTTCCGCTTCGGGCTTGATCAAACGCTGCCGCCGTCAGTGTCAAGCCTCGATACCACGCTTGATTTATCCTGTGGCCCGCGAGTCGCAGCGCCGCTGGAGCTCTTCCAAGCCTCAAGACGCTTAGCCATGACTTCCAATGCAGTCGGCGGTCCGGCTCGGAGCGCAGAACTGCATGTCCGCCATTGTGGCAGCACCGCTCGGGGCTCTGACACGTCAAGACGGCGCGAATATCCGATGAGCTGCCGCAGCGTAGCCTCAATGCTTAGGAGCTGTTCGTCAAGGGTCCGGGCGACATTGCGATATCTTCGGCGCTATCCGCCTTCCGCGCGCGCTGCTCGGCCTCAATGGCTCTGATTGGTCACCACAGATGACCAGGAAAGAAGTCTGCCGTGAAGAAGAAAAGTGTTAGAAAAGACAAAGAGCCGGTTTAACTCATAGTCGGCAACCCAAAAGAGAAAGTAAAAGCAAACTTACCATCAACGATATCTTTCGATCTCATGGAAGCCGGAGGTCGTGCGCCTCGGTCGGTCCAGAGGAGCGCCGCCTCAACTCCAGCCGGAGGGCGGCCTCTTTCTTCCCGCCCGCGGCCGCCTTGAGCAACTCCTTTCTCGCTCCGCTACCGCCGTGGCAGGGAGGTCGCTTCCTCCATGGGCGAAGCTTGCACGTGATTCCTCCTCCTTGGCGCCAGAAGGGTTCCCCTGGCTCGACTTTAGCTGATTCTGCAGAGCGGGCGTTGGACTCAAGAACAAAATAAGAAGGACGCTGGTTATCAGATAAAGAAGGTCGCCAGAAGATCCGCCCGATCGCGCAGCAGTCCGGCCCGAATCTGGACTACAGCTCGCTGGATGCACAAGCGCCTCGCTCAAGAAGAAAACTCACCTCGCTTCTCGCCAGTCGTGAGTCTGCTTTGTTTAGCTCTCTTCAACGTTAATGTTGAAGGCGGTAGCTCGGAGGTTGTGGTACCTCGTGACAAGGATCCTGCATACGTATAAAGACTTGGAAGTAGCAACAGTTCCGGGTCACCGCTTCAGCCAATTACCTAAACTCGGGACTACACTCCGTGCAGGAATGGCGCCGCCACGAGAAGATCAAGAGAAAACTTGAAATGAAACTTACCCAAGACGGGCAGTAACGCGACGCCAGCGCTTTTGAGAGGTTCTCGGCGGGCGACGCTTCGCCCGCAGCTTTGCTTGGACGCCCAGAGCGCCGCGGTTCAGCAGGCTTCAGCCGCTTCCTCGCACCTACCTGGGCGCGGCGCCGACATGCCAAGGTCGGGATCGCTGAAGCCGCGCGCGCCGTCTTCATATGAGCGCAGCGCCAGTCCGCTTTTCAAGGCGACGCCGCGACCGGGCGAGGCGATTTGAAGAAGCAGCTGCCGCCACGGCTTCATCGCCGGTCGGGCGGGGCGCTGGTGGGCCTGCCGGCTGTTTGCCTCAAGGCGATTGCATCAGACCGCAAGGAGGCGGCGGGAGGTGGTTGCTGCCGCGCCAGAAGCGCATCGCCGCCTTCTTCCTCGCGACGGAGCCTCCCCACCATCCCTCCGATTGTTTCAGAAAGTCCGGCGGGCGGTGGCGCTTGACCAGAGGAACGACGAAGCTGCCGACCGGAGACGCTGCCCTGCCTGCTGCTTTGTTTTGAGCGCATGGGCAAGCGGTTGACCACTCTCTCGCCTGCTTTTCCCGGACGGGCGGCCACGCCCTGGGCCGCTCTTGCGCTGCTCCGCCTGCTGCCTCCCCGAGGGCGGCCGTAGGTCAATCCGCCGATCACTGGCGGACATCTCTGCCGACCCCATGACGGAGGCGGCGGCGACCCTCTCCAGAGTGAGAGGAGCCCTGATGAAAGAAGAAGACATAAGAAGACTTGGGCAAGACGGCCCAGAAGAAAACAAGACGGAATGAAAAGGTACTTACGCGGAGACCAGCGGCGGTTTCTTCACCTCCTTGCGGAAGCGGTTAGCTTCCATGACCGGGCCTACCGAGTCGCGCGGCTGCTCCTCCATCCTCTGCCTGGCCGCCTGTCTGACCTCGCCTGCCCGGCCAAGGCTACTGCCTCCCCATGGCGGGCGGAGGAGCCAGGCTCGCTGGCCGACACTTGCTGGCGGCGAGGGCGACTTCTGGCCATCAAAGGCCAGGCAAAGTGGCCGAGGGCCTGAAGTCGCCGACTTCTCCTCCTTCCTTCGCATCGTCTCCACCACCGCCACGCCCAAGTCGGGGTCGCCACGGCCACTCTCGCCCGGTCAGGACGAATCCGCGAGCCGGGCCTCGTGCGCGCTTGGCTGAGGGCAGCATGAGAGGATTCTGAGTCGGAAAGAACAAAGGAGTAAGAGCCGGATCCGCTAAGAAGGGAAACAACGAACGAGAGGCGCACTTCTACCATCGGCGGGATTGGCACGCCAGTATGGCTCTCGTCAAGCGCCCATTCCTCCTTGAGATCGCAGCTCGCCAAGAAGTTCACCGATCCACCACCTCCGCTGCAAGGCATGTCCTTGGAGCACATCCGCCAGGGTCCCCGCTGCTCATCCGCAGACGATGAGGGCGGCCCCGAGAGGGAGGACTCCGGCGCCGCCACGGCGGCGGCCAGCAAGTCAGCCCTACCGCCAGCCTCCGATCAGGTTATTACGCTGAGCTCGCTGCGACGGGCGGCGCTTGCTCAAGCTGGAGTCAGCCGCCCGGCCCTCAGAGGACCAGCTGGTGGGCTCGCCTGTTAGTCACGCCCACGAGGGCGGCAAGTTGATCTGGGCCGCCTGGGGGCGACGCTCTGACGAGAAACAGCGAGCCACATCTTCACCGACTTGATGAGGGGATGGCAGGGAAAGGATTGTGGCACACCGCCTCCGCTTACGCATGAACGCGCACATTACGTAGCCAAGACACGAGCGTGTGGGTCCCGAAGCCGCTTGAAAGAACTCCCCATAGCTCGATGGTGGGGAGAACTCGAGGAAACCTTCGCACAAGGATGCGCTGCCAGCAGCACCACCGCAGTTGGGGTGAGTGCGGCCGAGCCCAAGAACTCCAAGAATGCGCTGGAAGAAGCAGCCTCGCCGGTAGCCCCAACCCGCTGTGATGAGGTGCGAAGCGAAGACAACCCGCTGCTTCTCCTCCGGGCGCCGGGCGTGATTACGCTTCTCCAGCAGGCGCTGGCTCGCACGAGGTTGTTGCCGAATGCGGCATGTCCGCCAAGGAACTCGACCATGTCGCTATCGATGACGGAGCTGCCCCACACGCCGGAGCTGGTGGGAGGCGCGGGTGGCTGATGAAGAGCTCATCTCCGCTGTGAGGCAGGAACGAGGTCGCAGACAGAGGAGCGAGGGAAGAAAACGCGGTGGAGCGATGAGAGAGTGCGCGGCCGCCGCTCTCCTCCCCGGCCACTTATAGGCGCCGCTGCGTTTAGCCGAGGCGGGCGTAGATTAATCGCGCCCACGCCCGCGGGCGCTTCTCACGATATACCTCACGATTTAATTTCCACGACGCTATCGCGCGCAATAACGGCGTGCGGGAGCTTCACCGCTCGCTGCGCATACAGCTAGCTGATTTCGCCAAGGCCGGGCGTGGTAGTGGCGGCTCACCGACAGAGCCTCGCTTTGTCACGCTGCGGCTGATGATCGCCTCGCCGCTGAGCGCCACGCGGGCGGGCTCTCGCCGACAGCTGCTGCCTGTGAAGCTTATCAGCACGCCGCCTTGATCCTGCTAGACCTTTAAAAGTCGTTGAAGAGCAAGAAGGCCCCCTGCAAAGCCGACTCCAGATGGAGACGGCGGGCCGAGTCCAGATTGTCCCATCGAGGGGATGAAGCTGTCGAGGCCCCTCGACGGGCTGCCCTTGGCGCCTCCCCAGCTTCGGGGACTACTGTCGGAGTAATGGACTATGGGTAGGCAGACCCGAGCCCATGATCCTTTTAAAACATCGGGGCAGGCTTCAGGACAAGCCGACTCCAAGCTAGCGACCTCCAGCGAGGCTAGCTACGCGGAGTCGGCCCGAGACCTCCATCGCCTTTATGCTCGGGCGACCACGGGTAAAGCGCATGCGCCCATCCTCGCTACCCATAGCGGGCGCGTGTATATGCTGTGGCGCATCAACGGAGATCTCCGCGGCGGGCGAAAGGCCAGTGCTATGCCATGCCGCCCGACATCATCACCGCAGGCAGATTCCTCGCACTCCATGTTGGTCCGTCTTCAGACGGCCCGAAGACGGCGGGACTACCGCCGTATGGAGTACCGGCGACGGCGAGAGCACCCCAAAGACGGACTTCGGAGTCGGCCTCCGAAGCCGCCGCTCCTCCCCCGGATCTACGCTACCATTCACCTGTACAAGATAGGAATGGCAATAAAGGATCGCCTTCGGCCAGCGGTGGAACTGCTGCCATAACCTCACGCACAAGCTTCAAGGCTATTAGAAGCACGGCCATAGTGGATCTCTGCAATGGGCAAGACTCGGCCACAAGGTGGACAAGGGGCTGTCGGCCCCATGCTGGATCAGCCGGGCGGGCCCGCTTAGTCGGCGGGCCCCAGTGAGTCGCAAGAGAGGACGGTGACTTAGAGACTCGACGACTTGGGCCCACCCTCAAGCCGGATTACCATTGTACTTCTCGGGTAGGCCTATATAAACCCCCCGGGCACCCATGCAAAGGGTTGGAGGCTAGTAGCTTTAGACACACATAGAGGGAGAGAAGATCAAGCCAAGCCCTTCTCCTTCCTCTCCCCAACAGCTCAAGGAGCCTCTTGTACCTGCTGCCATAGTGACCATGCGGAGACCCCGCAAAGAAGAGGGGTGTTATCCTCGAGAGCCCTCAGCCGGGTAAGATTCGGCCAAGGCATGTTCGCCTTTATCCTGCTTCCAGTGCACCGGGCCGACGATTTCTACTACGCCTCCATGATAAGCCATCCTTTGGCATATGTCGCACTCCAACCCCCGACATTAGCACTCGCCGCGTGCATATCGCATGACTTGCTCTCTCGCTAGTGCGCTCCCTGCTCGAGCGCTCAACATTTAGATCATCGCTTTCTACTACTAGTGCTCGAACGCCTCTAAACATCTATTGCAATGCTCGTTATTAGTTCAACAGTTTCGACAAGAAAATTCAGTTTCGACTCGTGAAGGTCATTTTTCTTCATTAAGTTTAGAGTGAACAAGATTTTACAACATCTTCGGAGCGCCATGGGTACTCTACCGATGCGTTTACATCTAGCACTTTTGGTGATGCATTTACATCATCTATTGCGATGATATTAGGGTCCCACTTCAGATTAACGTTGTCTCGCCTTTGTCATGCTTCAGCCTCGCTCGCCAGACACCTTAGCGGAGCTGCTCCAACGACGGAACTGGCCCATCACAGCGGAGAAGTACCTCGCGCTGCTTCCAGTGAGGCTCCTCGGATCTTCTTCCCCGCCCGACAAATACACCAAAGATCATCACCATCCTCCACGCCGTAGACCCAATGATGCCGAGGTCCACAAGGCTATGCCAAAGAGGTTGTACACTGTCGCATCACTTTGTTTCTCCATTCCTCTGTTATTCCAATTCATGTGAGCCAAAAACCCAGTGTTGACTGAAATCCTATGTTTCCAAATGCCTGCTTTGCACGCATTCCTATCCTATTCCTGTGTTTTTCTATGTCCTCACTTATAGAATCCTCCAATTCCAAGGAGCCCTTGCGCATTTACTTCATTTTCGGGATAGGGCGCCAAAGAAAACTCAAGTTGTTATGTCCTGCTCCTCGCAGTGCCATTATCCACCCCACCGAGGTGCACCATCCGTGTAGTGTTCACCGCAGCAGTAGATCCCCTCGCAGACTTCCTTTTCGCTGCCTTAGATCATTTCCCGCTTGCTGGCATCCACGCCTAACTGCATTACCATCATATCGACCGAGCAGATGAACCTAAGGACTACAGTTCCGAAGAGAGGTCGCACCTTTTCGTGGTTTGCTTACGCTATACATCGCTTATTATTACCTCGCTACTTTTATCGCTCAATCTTGAGTTTTGAATTGCCCATGGGTCTCATATCGAGCCAGCAACAAATAGTATTTGTCTCCTATATGGTTCATCCTGGTCTTCTATGTGGTTTATGTTGTGGCAAATAAAACAATAGATGATCCATTGTCTTATCTTTTTAAATTGAAGCTATAATTCACCGCTATCATTAGTTTTGATCCATCCACTGTTTGCTACCATCATTTGATTTTGCATACCTTAGGCCTTAAAAATCTAACTATTTTTTATTATGCATGTCGATATTGTACACAATCGCATCAACATGTAGAGAAAAGAGAAGACCGCTATAATATAATGTCATGCGACGCTGCCCATGGTGGGCGAAGTGCCCTCCCGTGATTTCCAGATTGTATTCCTGAGGAAGATAATCGTTCGTGATGGAGATTCGTAAGGAGCCGACCACGCCTCGCTTACCACCGAGGTGTTTTCTCTAACCTCGCATGCCGATGTTGGTCATATCATGTATATGGCGCCTTGCATTGCTTTATATTATACATCTTATATGTCATCAGCTTAGTTTAGATTTGCTTTGTGTGAATGCCACTGCTTGGTTTTTTATATCATATCTTCATTATTTTAATATTTAGTCATTTTAGAGATTTCAACAAGTGACTACATACGGAACAAAATGAGTGAATCTACACCTAAAATATGTCTATATACATCTGTATGTGGTAGTCCATTTGAAATCTCTAAAAGACAAATATTTAGGAACTGAGGAGAGTATAGGGAATTTTGCAATGCCATCTTCTTTAGCTGTGCATCATATACGTGAATCATGCAATGCCATCCTGTTTAGCTACCATCGATATGTGAAATGTATCGTACATATTTTTTTCCATAATGTATTCCATTTGTCACCAATGTTTATACATTCATCTACTCTTCCTCTCGTGATCAGCCATTTGAGTCGGTCATGGGAAAACTGAGTAAAAACATTTAAGTGTAAGAGATGCATAATGCGGTATTGTGTTAAAGCGGCGAAGCTTCACGCCCAAAGAGTGCTTGATAGCTACTTAATGGGGCGATGTGGAAAGTTAACTTTTCCCGCGGAAGTTGTCGGATGAGCCAACCCAACTTCTAGCAGTAGGGATCTCGCATAATGGGCATACATGCCCGCATTACCCCTTTGAAGGAGGTGTTGCTATGGCAAATTTTGGTTGGTCTATCCCCATTTTGCTAATTGTGTCCCGATATAGCAGGTTTAGATCGCTACCTCCGCCCATTAGGACTTGTGTAAATTGGAGTCCGTCGATTATAGGATCTAATATCAAGGCAGTCCATCCTCGCCCGTGATACTCCGGAATAGTCCCGATGATCAAGGTGATTGGTTTTGACAACCATCGCTGGGACTCGCTGATAGACCGTATGCACGTGTTTCTATGGGTGCCGCTTGCTTCCCTTTGTTACTTGAAGTGAGTTCACTGTTTTGACTTTTGTGGGAAATTTTTGTCCGGGCTCGCTTGTGGTGCTCTGCCATCATCCTCACTTGGTGTGTCGAGCCCTTGTGTTCGGCGCTGAGTCTGCCGACTTCTTGAAGACCCAACAATCTCGTGGGTATGGTTTGCGTGCTTCCCGAGTATCGTGGATTTGCATATCTTGCCCAAGATTTTGTTTGCTGGATAGCTCGAGCTATTGTCCTTAGGGCAGTTTTTATTGTTCTGTCGAGCTTTTGAATCCGGCGATCGCCGCCTGTGGACTGCCTTAGTCCGCGGGCGGTCCTTGCTGCGCCGTGGTTTCTCATTCCCATCACGATTCCGATGTACTTGGGTCACGGTACCGCATCTTGCTAGCCAGCTATCCTCTCCGCAAAAGCGGTCATGAGGTTGTTAGTGCGGCCATTGTTCAAGGCTTCTCCTCGGCCGAGGTGTTCCGGCGAAATATCTGCCTCTGACGTTGTGTTTGAAAGCTGCTACGGCTTCGTCCTGGACAATGACTATTTGGTTCTTTTGGTGAGGAACTTATCACGCCCAATATGCGACCCTATCCAAAGGAACTCGACGGTCCCACCAAGGATAGACCAAGATATTGAAACGCTTTTGCAAGGTGGATATCATTACATCAACATTACATACATAGGGATACATACATAAGACACAAATGCCACAAGAATACAACAATACATCAAATAACGCCAACATCCCACTCACGGATGAAACATAAAATGTAAGCTCAAACGACATCCACCTCGCTAGCCCAGTGTTGCCGACCTGAACTATCCCCGATCAAGAAGTGAAGAAGAACTCCAAAACAGAAACATCGCTCTCAAGGCCAAGATCATCGCAACATGTACCGCAACTGCTGGTAGTAATCAGAGCCACGAGGATCAAGAATCCCATTACCATGGGTATCAAGACTAGCAAAGCTTAAAAGGAAGGAAGGTAAGGTAGAACGCCTCGATGCTATATCTCCCACGTGTCAAGCACGACTTAGAGGCATAACCGCATTGAAAGCAATGTCGCAAGTGAGGTAATCTTCACACAACCCATGTAATACATAAGGGAAAGAGATACATTGGCTTACATTCGCCACTTCACACAATACATGAGTAAAGCATTACATCATATGATACAATCAAGGTCCGACTACGGAACCAAAATAAAAGAAGACTACCCCAAATGCTACACAGATCCCCGATCGTCCCAACTGGCTCCACTACTGATCAACCAAATGAAACAACACAAAGAGCAAGATCTTCATCGGCCCTCCTTGAGCTCGATGCGCCACCGCACGGTTTCATCGACACCGCAAACTGGTTTTGAAGTATCTGTGAGTCATGGGACTCAGCAATCTCACACCCGCGAGATCAAGACTATTTAAGCTTAAAGGTAGGACAGAGTAGTGAGGTGGAGCTGCAGCAGTTTACCAGCATATGGTGGCTACATCGCAAAAGAGAGCGAGAAGAGAAGGCAAAAGCACGGTCGAACAACTATGATCAAGAAGTGATCCCGAAACTACTTACGCCAAACATAACTCCAACATCGTGTTCACTTCCCTGACTACCAGAAGAAACCATCACGGTTACACACGCGTTGGTGTATTTTAATTAAGATCAACTTCGAGTTTTCTACAACCGACATTAACAAATTCCCATCCGCCTCATAACCGCGGGCACGGCTTTCAAAGATAATACCGCAGGGTGTCCCAACTTAGCCCATGATAAGCTCTCACGTCAACGAAGGATATTCCTTCACCGAGAAGACCCGATCAGTCTCGAATCCCGACTACAAGACATTTCGACAAAGAATAAACAAGACCAAAGAAAGCCTCGGATGCCGACAACCCGATAGGGCTGCACATATCTCGGCTCTGTGGCACACCGGATGAGCAAGACGCCGGGTTGGCATAGACCCGATTGCCCAGGGGGCGCCGACATCGCTGTTTGGGCCAGCACTCAAGGAGCACCGTCCGGGGTTAAATAAAGATGACCCTTGAGTCCGCAGAACCCAAGGGAAAAAGGCTTAGGTGGCAAATGGTAAAACCAATGTTGGGCCTTGCCGGGAGTCTTATTCAAAGCGAATGTCAAGGGGGTCCCATAAATCACCCAACCATGTAAGGAACGCAAAATCCGGGAACATAACACCGTATGACGGAAACTAGGCGGCAAGAGTGGAACAAAACACTGCATAAGGCCGAGCCTTCCACCCTTTACCAAGTATATAGATGCATTAATTAAATAAGATATATTGTGATATCCCAACAAGTAAACATGTTCCAACAAGGAACAACATCTCCATGTTCCAACAAGGAACAAACTTCATCTTCACCGCAACTAACAACGCTATAAGAGGGGCTGAGCAAAGCGGTAACATAGCCAAACAACGGTTTGCTAGGAAAGGATGGTTAGGGGCTTGACATGGCAATGTGGGTGGCATGATATAGCAAGTGGTAGGCATCGAAAGCATAGGCATAGCAAAAGAGCGAGCAACTAGCAAGCAAAGATAGAAGTGATTTTAGGGTATGGTCATCTTGCCTGAAATCCCAAGGAAGAAGAACGAGTCCATGAAGAAGACAAAAGGATGAAGTCGAACGAGTCCATGAAGAAGACAAAGGATGAAGTCGAATTAATCCTCACAACTCCGAACGTAAACCGGCTAACGAGAGAAGCAACCCGAAAGAAGCAAACAACATAGTAAACAACCATCACATAAACATGGCATGATGCACAAGCAAGTATGATGCATGTCCGTTTAATGAGGCTTGGCATGGCAATATGCACAAACAACACTAAAGTTAGTGGAGCTCAATATGCAACGGGTTGCATATTGACAAACACCACATCAATTATTTAGTTTGATCTCGCTAGGTACCAAACAATATTAAATGTTGTTAAACATGGCAAGAGGTGAAGCATGATGAAACTATCTAAAATGAGTTGAAGCCGAAACAACAACAATTCGAAAAAATCCTCATATGCATATTTCGAATTTGCTACTGTTCTGCCCTAAACACAATTTTAGAGTTGTTAAACATGAAAATAAAGTACACCATGTTAAACTAGGCATTTTTCTACCCCAATTACATATATAATTTATTTAAAATGGAGCTACGGTTATTTAGATATGAAATAAATCATTTTAGCATGGCATTTAAGCAAATTAATGCAAACAACAATTTAAACATTTAAATGTTGTTATCATGATGCGGATGACATGTGCAAGTTTTATGCAATTTTATGAAAACGTTAACATGAGCATGATGAAGCATTGTGTCACCGTGGTGGAAGAAAGGTGCCACGGCAACTAATCCGAAAATGGTGCCACGGCAACATTTCGGTTCCATAACTCGATTGAGATGTCGGTGCAAAAGAAAGCGCAAGGATGTGCGAACATGCTAGAAATGGTGGGTGCTCCGACCACGGGTTCCCACGGACGATGGCGGCAACGAGAACGAAGACAAGCGACCGATTACGTGCAAACATATCGCAACCATACGTAATCTCATCGCGGTCGCTTCGGTTATACCGAGCGCTCAAACGGGACGGTGTCGAGGAGGGAAGTAGTCGTCACGGGCCGATGGTAGAGGTACATATCGAGGGAAGCGTAGTTCACATATGACGGGTAGTTTTACACGCCTGCTGGGAGGAACGATGAATCCAACGCTGGACGGCGGTAGTGGTACACGGGTCGGTAGTGGTACACGCTTTCGGGTTGAGGTACTTGACGGTCCAATCCTTCGGGTTGTCACTTATGGGTCTCGCGATGGTAGTCGACATCTTGTAGTGGAACTCGCGTAGTGGTACACACATTGTTGGGGTACTTGGCGCTTCCGGAGACGACGTAAAGGTACTTGACGCACAACCTCAGAGTCGAACTTGGCGGCCTTGAGGAACGGGGAGTGGTACTTGATGGTCTCAACTCCAGTGGTACAAGGAGATGCGCGGTCGTGGTCATCTTCGGACCTGGGGCTCCATGACGGTGTTGTGGTGGTCTTGCAGCTACAGCAGCAAAGAAGGCGCCGGGGAGGAGATGGTCGCGGCAGGGAGAAGGTAGGAGCAGCAAGGCGGGGTCGAATCTCGTGAGGTGGAGCGACGGAACAGGCACGGGCGGCCGGATTTGGCGCAGGGAGGCGGCATGGCCGATTTAATCCGGTGGGCGGCGCGACGGCGGAGGCGACGCAGGCAGGGGCCATGAGGTGGTTGGGCACCGTCGCAGCGACGGAGGGGCATGGGAGGAGAGTTGAGGGCGCCGCGCCCAGGGCCAAGGAGGTGGAGGGCGGCTGCGGCGCCTCAGCAGAGACTAAGGCGTGGGAGGACCCCGGAGGCGGGCGACGCGAGAGGAGGTTCAAGGCTGGGGCCAGCCTCGGAGGGTCGACGGCGGGAGTGCACGGGTCGCAGGCGGACGGGACGAGAGGCTGCGAGGGAGATGAGGGAGGAAGGATCGAGAGGAGGGAGAAGGAATCCAAGGAGAGGGAGAGATGGGATCGGAGGAAGGACGGGCGTGGAGAGTCGAGGGATGAGGCTGGCCTTCTGGCTAGGGTTAGGGAAGGGTTGGGCCTCACGGGATTGGGTGGCCGGCTCAGCCTAGTGGGCGATGGGTCTGCCTGGGGGAGGCACGGTGGGCCAAGGCCTTGGGCCGCTGGGCTGGGGAGGCCCAGCCGGGTCAGCAGGCTGTTTCTCTCTACTCTTAAGCAAAAGAATTAGAGAGAAGAAAGAGAAAGAGAGGGTTTGGGAAAGAAGGACATGGGGATTATTTTCCGACTCACAAAAATATGCTCGATCCAGAAAAAAAATAGAAAAAGAGCACTAATGAAGATTTAAATTCAAACTCATTTGATTTAAATTCAAATGATTTGAATAGGAAGTGAGGTTTGGGAAGGTCCAAAATGTTCAGATTTTTGTGGAGCTCGGAATATGATGAAATAATATTGGCAAGGTCTTGAGGTCAACTCGAGCGAAAAGGCATGGGATATTTTGCAAGGGTTATAGTGATTCCAAACAATGGAATATTTTTAATATAGCCCTAATATTGGGGAGAATATGTTATAAAGAGAAGTCACCCTTCCTCGATTTAAATGGACCAAGATCCATGCAATTTATTTAGTTGAGTTTTTAAAATTAATGATATGATGGCATGATGTCATGATGCAATGCAAGAGATGACAAGATGAATGCACAAACAAAACAAATCACACGACAAAACTCGAAACCCCGAAGGCAACTCAAGCTCCGGGTCTTGGGGCCACAACACTCCACCATTTTAGAGGATCTCGCCCCGAGATCTAGGATGGCACCGAGAAAAACGAAGAGGAAGAGGTAAACAAAGTTGCTTTGACAAAAGAGTGAAACCAATGAACCTTGAGAGGTTGAGAAATATGAAGGAAACAAAACAACTAAGATTGCAAACAATCTGTTAGAAAAGAGGAACAAGGAACATTACGAGAACTTGAAGGTTGCAAGACATGAATCAAGAGTTTAAGGATAAGATAGAATTCAAACCACCCTTGTTAAGACAAGATGAGAGGAAGAATAAGATCGATATAATTTGGACAGACCGACTGAAAATGGAAGGAATTGAACATGAACTTGGCAAAATGAAAGCACCTGATGAGACTCTGATTAAAAGAGGATGATAGACCCAACACCAAGTTAAATGGATAAGCACGAGAAGAACTTGATCTTGGTAAAACGAGGTGATGGGTGAAAATAGCAACATCACAATGCCTCCGATAGAAATGAAAGAATGCAATGAAAAAACTAGATGGTTGGAAAGAAAAGAACGAGAAGATAATGGTAACTCTACCACAATTGAATTTTGAAGCATCCTTGCCAAGAAGGTTAGACGGAGTTGTTGGAAACCAACAACTAAAAGAACAAGCTTGTGGGCTTATGGCAAACATCTCAAAATTATGAGGTGAGTTTCGCCACCAACGGAAACAAATGATTGGATTGATATCAACAAGGAGACGAAACTTATTTCACCGAGAGGACAAATGAAGAACTTGGGTCATAGGTAATCACCTAAAGAGCAACATTCCTTAAGGAAGGCTTTAGGTGTAATATGACACAAGATAACTCCAACGAAGAGATTGATGGTTGAAAAGATCTCTTGAACAAATATAAATGATGGAGTTAAATATGTCACTCTTGAAAATCTGTGAATCATGAAACGCTAAGGAAAATTATCAACAATGACATAACACCGCCTCAAATGATAAGGTAGAACGAATTGCACTTCAAATGCAAGAAGAAGAATATTTGAACTCCTCAAAACAAAGTGTGTTGAGCACCATGTTCAATTTTGAGTATAGCTTACGGATCATAACTCCGAGAAATCTTGAAGAACAATTAAGAATTAAAAGAATCCTTGACGAACCATCATCTAGAGCCTCCATGAAGAACTCCGTAAACAAAAGGATGATACAAGAAAGAGAAGTTGACAACACAAGGTGAAGCCTTGCAGTGATAAGATGAAGCTTTGAAATGATATAACGAGAAAACTTGGAACTCCGGAGAGAAAGATGAACAAATGAAATCAAGAATTTATTCATCATGAACAAACTGAAAGGAGAGATGAACAACTTAGAATGAGAAATTGATACCATTTAACTCCTAAGAAAGAATCAATCACTTGATGAAACAAGAACAAGAATTATGTTATGCGATCCTTCACCAATTTAGATTGATGACAAGCAACGGATTAGGCATACTACTTATTCTCGCGAAAAAGGATTGAAGAGAGATATTTCAACTTGGAAGGTCTTCAACAACCACCGAGGATTGGAAAGAACAATGAATCTATATGATAACGAAGGAAGAGAACTTTGAACTAACCAATCAGAAGAATTGAAATGAACAAGAAAAGAACTAATCACCAGAAGGAATTAGAAATGAACGAAGATACTTGAGAGAATTTAGATACATGAGAACGAGAGATCATGAACTGATTAGAGGATATTTCGATGATGCACCGTGAGATTTGGAAACAAGAGTTGAACGCTTGAATGAATAATTTGAGATGATGGGCTCCGGAGAATCAAACTGAAAACTCCTGAATTATCCGGATGGGTGAAAAGAATTCACAATCGAAAATAATTATGAGATGATGGCATCAAGCTAGAACCATGAATCTTGAAGAGAATGGAGCAAGATTTAAGAGAAACTCTTCTTCGGTCTTCAAATGTTGAGAATGACGATGAGAAACACCACCATGAATTGTTGAGATACCCGGATGAAAATTAGAAAGGTTGAACCAACGATGAAAGAATTTGAAAGATCTTGAGAAAGACATTTGACCAATATAATTCATCCACATCAAACTTTGCAATGAATTTTAGAATCTCCGATAAATTAGAAAGTGTAAGATCCTGGAAAAGACCTGTGGGTTAGGCCCACTCAAAAGAAACACCGCTGAACAATTGCTTGAAAAGAGAGATTGCACCGTTGAATTAAATGGGTTGAATGAGATAGCATCCTCAAAGGAACTTGAGTGAATTGAGAATTGAAACTTGAATCTTCAGAGATATCTTCATCACTCCCAACCAAATGAATAGGAGAAGAATGATTAGAGATACACCGCATGAAAGCATTGTGACAAGAGGAAAAGGATAATATCAACACCAAATCTTGAACTAAATCCACCGAGAAGAAAATTAGAATGGAACAATGATAATGTTGAAGCTTCCTTAGCGCCTTCATGAGAAATCACCGATAAAACATTAAAGGAAAAGAATGAAGAAACTTCACTCAATAAAATGGATACTTGATTAAGAAATCTGAGTCCTTGAAGAAAAAGGTGGAGGGTAAAACAAAACAACTTGGGTCGGATGAAACAACACCGCTGAGAAAAACTTAGAATTGATCTTAAGTAATGTTGCAATGATCGATTTAATTGGAGAGAAGCACACTGTTGGAAAGATTGAAAAGACGACCTTGGTGAACAAGAAGGATTAGCATCCACATAGAAATATGAGAACCATTTAGAATAAGGTATGGAATCAACACTTGACATTGAAGCAACTCGAATACCACAAATAAAAAACAAACAAAGGATTTGGCTTTCAGAATAAGCCGGAACAAATACATATGATAGAGATTTACCCAATCCCATATCATGCATCCGCTTAAAAGATATTCTAGGAGCTACTTGAATTCCCACCTATAAACTCCCAAACTTTCTGGTTATGCAATCTGGTGTTGGGGATAGGGACACAAAATATATCACCCAAACTAACAATACCTAGATCCAGCTGTATCCATCCTTCAACACATAACCAAGAAACCTTCGGAAATCGTTTACCTCGACCTTCGAAAAGCATCCGTTATATGAGTCATGGCAATACTTTAGCTCGCCTCAGATCGGGTTATCGAGGTTATCTCACCAACAATCGCACAAAAGAGATTTATGTCGGCAAAGCTCGTGTATTCCGTAACTGCAACGATAAAATTGTGACGACAACACTCGGAGCTCAACTCCCCCGACACCGCCACAACCCCTAAATGTCGAGGCACCAAGAACAATGTTCTCCACAAAACCATCTGAACGATTCCAAGATACCCGCGGATCCAAAAAATTTTTTAGTGAAATTTGAGGAGAGGAGAGTCAAAACTTCTACGCCAGATGCCTCACCGAGCGATTTAAGGACCGAGGAGTAAAAGAATCCTACTCCGATATATATAATCCTAAGACTCAAAACATTTTCCGCTCTAGACTCAACAACGCCAAAGAAACAATCAAGTAGGGGGCCTTGTCGAAGGCTCATTACCAACTTGTAACGATGCGGCTATATCTCCCACGGTCGGCTAACGACTTAGAGGCATAACCGCATTGAAAGCAATGTCGCAAGTGAGGTAATCTTCACACAACCCATGTAATACATAAGGAAAGAGATACATAGTTGGCTTACAATCGCCACTTCACACAATACATGAGTAAAGCATTACATCATACAGATACAATCAAGGTCCCACTACGGAACCAAAATAAAAGAAGACTACCCCAAATGCTACACAGATCCCCGATCGTCCCAACTGGGCTCCACTCATCGATCAACTCAAATGAAACAACACAAAGAACAAGATCTTCATCTGGCCTCCTTGAGCTGGATGCGCCACCGCACGGTTTCATCGACACCGCAAACTGGTTTTGAAGTATCTGGAGTCACGGGACTCAGCAATCTCACACCGCGAGATCAAGACTATTTAAGCTTAAAGGTAGGACAGAGTAGTGAGGTGGAGCTGCAGCAGTTTACTCAGCATATATGGTGGCTACATTCGCAAAAGAGAGCAGAAGAGAAGGCAAAAGCACGGTCGAACAACTATGATCAAGAAGTGATCCCGAAACTACTTACGCCAAACATAACTCCAACACTGTGAGTTCACTTCCGACTACCGAGAAGAGACCATCACGGTTACACACGCTGGTGTATTTTAATTAAGATCAACTTCGGTTTTCTACAACCGACATTAACAAATTCCCATCCGCCTCATAACCACGGGCACGGCTTTCAAAGATAATACCCCGGGTGTCCCAACTTAGCCCATGATAAGCTCTCACGGTCAACGGGATATTCCTTCTACCGAGAAGACCCGATCGTCCGGAATCCCGGACTACAAGACATTTCGACAAAGAATAAACAAGACAAAAAGCCGCCTGGATGTGCCGACAAATCTTGATAGGAGCTGCATATCTCTCGCTCTGTGGCACACCGGATGAGCAAGACGTCGGGTTGGCATAGACCCTGATTGCCCAGGGGCGCCGACATCGCTGGTTTGGGCCAAGACTAAGGAGCACCGTCCGGGGTTAATAAAGATGACCCTTGAGTCGCAGAACCCAAGGAAAAAGGCTTAGGTGGCAAATGGTAAAACCAATGTTGGGCCTTGCTGAGGAGTCTTATTCAAAGAGAACTGTCAAGGGGTCCCATAAATCACCCAACCCGTAAGGAACGCAAAATCCGGGAACATAACACCGTATGACGGAAACTAGGGCGGCAAGAGTGGAACAAAACACTGTGCATAAGGCCGAGCCTTCCACCCTTTACCAAGTATATAGATGCATTAATTAAATAAGATATATTGTGATATCCCAACAAGTAAACATGTTCCAACAAGGAACAACATCTCCATGTTCCAACAAGGAACAAACTTCATCTTCACCGCAACTAACAACGCTATAAGAGGGGTGAGCAAAGCGGTAACATAGCCAAACAACGGTTTGCTAGGAAAGGATGGTTAGGGCTTGACATGGCAATGGCATCTCTTACACTTAAAATGCCCGTCCACGCTGCATCATCTCATTAAAAGGGAATATTAGTGTTACTCGAGCATGTAAGAACGTGAGACTCGCCTTGACAGCCCCACACCAACCGGCCGCGCTAATCAAAGCACTGAATAGGTCATTCAAACCCGGACACGGCTAGACGAAGTCTCTGGCGATACTAGCGTGCATACCCCCATACAAGGGGCTGTACACACGCATAAACAAGAGACAATAAAGCTCAATTTTATTAGCTTCCAAACCGCACTCGCTTATTTAATATAAAGTACATTTCCGCATGATATTTTTTTCTTTTGAACTAAGTTCTTCTTTTTACAGATGAACACCGTATACACCATTCAGATACCAGCACAACAGAGACACAGCACGGACGCGCAAAGGGACCCGTCAGAAGGATTCTTTTCAGATTAAGACCCCGCATAAACCTTTTTTACTGCCTCTTGTTGATACACATCCCCGGTTTCTTACTATAACCGAGGAGGAGGCTGGCGCTTTGGCATCGGCCGCCGCAGAATTTTATGCTGCACTGACACTGGGGCTTAGGGCATTATTCGCCTGCCAGAAAGACCGAATACCTTAGGGAGTGTTCGCGCCTCGAAAGTTAGGGCCTTATATGCATCATCCAATCATGTCTTTGGTCAAATGTTGGGTTTGTTCGGCCCCATGTTTTGGTACCTTACGCCCGCTATATCGCTAAGGTAGCTGGAGAACCACCGCGATTGTGCCCCGTTGAGCTGGGTTGAGCACCTGCTGGAGAAAGCTAAACCGATCTGCCATGATATAGCGTGAGACTGGTCAACCACTGATGACCCAGCGGAATTTTTAGAATTCCCCAGATTGACGTGGCGGCAAGCTTCGTCGTGCACATACATACGCCTCGAATTCGAAGAGCGGTGCCCTAGCGGCTATATAGTAGCCCCACCATCGAGCTCCTATGGCTAAGTGAAAGTGATAAAGCATTATAGTCCGTTGCCTAGTTTGCTACGCTATCACCTCCTTCACAGGACCAAGACGCTGGATTAAGTGTGAAATGCGCTTTTTAAACACCCAAGACTATGTGCGTAATAAGTCAAGACTGCCATCTTCAAAGTTATATACATATACATCAACGGGTCGATAGGAGGCGCTTTTAATACTTGAACGCACGCATATAAAAATCTCTTATATTGTATTGAAACATTGTTTTCACAAATCATACATGTCATTTAAACATAATATCCTTCGAGCATCTGCGCCTCTATTAAGCGAAGCGCCTGCAGACTTCCTCAAAGTAGTGCTCGCAGTACTCGACTTTTGTCCGAATCTTGGGATGCAACGTCGGTGGCCTTCATCTCCGCCTCAATATGTCTTGCCATGGGCAAGAGCCATCCGCGCCCCTCTATGCATGCCGACCGCTTCATTGCATCGACATGCGGCACCGCACTAAGGAATCTGCTGCATCAAGCCAAAATAACTCTTCGGCTTGGAGCTTTTCGCCACAATGAGTCACGACGGCCTTCATGGCAAGTCCGACAACCTATTCAGCTCGCCCATTCGCCAACCGATCGCTAACGGAAGAGGACGCCTGACTATGGAACCGCGATAAAAACATCTCTTCCCTTCGCACTTCTTCCGCCTCGGAAGTGCTCGACGTCTCCGCATTCTCGCCGCTAAATCCAGATAAGCATCGTCCAACTCCACAACCGTCCAACTGAGCATACTTCGGATCCGTGAACTTCCTCCGCAGTAGAAAAGGCTTTCCAAAGAAACATCCACAGCCCGACGCAGCTCTTCCTTTGCAGCTCTCATTGCGGAGCGGCATCCTTGGCTTCGGCAGTGGCCTTTTTCGTGTCCTCTTGTTCGCTTGACGTTTTTCAAGAACCCCGAGCGGTCGGTAGCATTCACAACTTTATGGCCATATCGCCATTTCCTCTTTGCTTCGGGCAGAGCAGCCTGCTCGCTTTTAGCTCTTCGCCGCTTCTTAAAGCGGCCGCGACATTTCTCGCTTGTTTGCTTTATCTCGGCGATTTCACCACAGCTCCTCCACAAAGAGCGCACAACCTACATAAAGCATACAAGTAGTAAGGCACGGGCGCCAAGCTCCTTACCATGCGTCCGCAAAGAAGTCGCGATACCTTGTGACTCGTCAAACCGCTTATTGACAAGTTTAGATGTCCGTGATCCGCTTCGCCAAGTTGCCGCTTAGTTCGGCAATTCATCATCCGCCGGCATACGGACGCCCGCCACCTATTTAGGAGCGCGCGATGTTATAATTGAGATTATGATCCTGGCACGCTGTCAATTTTGACAACATACCGAGTCTCGTGGGCTACTATCTATACAGGCGATTCTATATGCATAATCTCGAAGGTACATCATTTTTATGTAACTCAACCCCTCACAAGAAGATTCTAATGGCTTCATGCAATCCGCTCTCAGTGGATGCAATTCTTTCAATCACCATACCCATTAGCGCACGGTGATCTTCTGAGATAGCCGCTCGCCCGAGCAGATCCTTCAGCTCCTCCAACCGCACGCCAGTTGGCGCCGGAACTTCCGGCCCCGCCGGACTCGGGGAAACCCTCCGCAACGACACCTCAGGGTCGTCCGCCTCGCATGAAGGTGCGGTAGATGGAGGCGCTTCTTCTCCATCATCTCCGAAGAAGATCCCCAAGACGAGCTCTCACCGAGAAGGGCTAAGATCCAAACTACAAGGTACAATTTCGTTATCTTCTTAAATAACATACAGGATGTTCTTTATTCACAGGACCCTCTCTTTACTTCTACGGCTCATTGAGGGCTGATCCCTAGGGGAGAAGTGCGGCTGGGATACTTCCCACGCCGGACTTTTCGGGACAAAGACTTCTTTCCCTGTTTTGAGGCCTTGGCTTCCGGTCTTCGAAGCGGTCCTCTTCTCCCTTGGAGGAGGATCCCGATCCCTCTTCCTTGAAGCCTCCTTCATGAGGCGCTTGCTTCCCTGCCCCCTTCGCTTCTTTTAAAAGGCGCCGCCTTCAACATTTTGTCAAGATGGGATCCGCGTGTTCTCTCGGAGGGAGCCGACACCTTACAACTTTGCCTTGGCTATCCACTCATGTTCAAGAAACGGCTCCTTAAAGGCCATATATATGATAAAATGAATGAACAGCCTATCCGTTATGTGGTTACTTACTTGAGTATCCGGGTGATTGCAGCTTAGACCCGTGTCCTCGGTCAAGTCCGGACACTTCTCCGTGATTCAAGAACAGTTTATACTTCCTTCCTGGCCGCGCACATAAAATGTTGGAGAGCTCGTGGTCCTCTCGGATTAAACTCACACGATGGAGGGGGGCGACGCCAGAGGCGTAGGCGCTGAATCAGCATAACATGCGCCGCCACACTCAGATTGATCTCTTCTTGGAGGTCTCGAATATGGCCTCGCAACACGGAACGCCCTTGGACGGCCCCTCGCCGAGCCTCCTCGTTGACCTGTGATGCCACCGCTGTGGTGGACCTGAGCGGAAGGCGGTGGCGCCACCCATTTGTGCCCCCGGAGCGGTGATATAAAACCACTCCGCTTGCTACAAACCAAGCTCCTCTTGAAAAGATCACTTGACCACGGAGCATCAAAGACACTTGCTTATGACCGCCTCCGATTTCCGCTTGTTGCCCTCGATCATCTTCGCCCACCTTGAAGGTCTTGAGCCACAATCCAAAGTGAGGGGTAATATGGAGGAAGGCTTCACATACACGCATGAATGAATGAGATATGGAGGATGGACCTGGATTCAAGTCATGGAAATCTAGCCCATAATAAAACATGAGCCTCCGCACAAAGGGATCCGCGGAAGCCTAAACCTCAAGAAAGTGAGATACTTAACACCACGCCTCGCTGGCTCGAATGGGAATGACCTGCCCTGGAGCAGCAGCCTATAAATCTCGCCTAAATACCGGGCGCTCGCAGCTTTAGCACATCTTCTTCTCGTGACGGAAGAAGACATCCATCGCCGAGCTGGTCGGAGCCGACATCGCCGAAGTTCAAGCGCCTAAATCTGAAGCTTTGGGTGTTAGAACTCGGCGCGAGGCTAACTCGATGGAGGGTGGAAAAGGAAGAGGGCCTTGGTCTCCTTATAAAGAGCTTGAATACCAAGAGCCCTCCCTGTGGGTCGATTAGGACTCGCCGATAGAGGAGGCGTGCTAATGGGCACGTTGGGTTACCCATGTCCGTATTTGATGAGAATCCTCGAATAAGGGGCACGACCACGCTGATAAGACGCGTTAAGAAACCGCCGCTAAACGCTGGGCTGAGGTGGATAGTAAAAACGATTCAATGAAGGCTTGGCCGTAGTGATGTCACGCTGCGGAATACGCCAAGAGATCTGTGGCAAAAATTATTCTCTACGGTGATATGTGGAACTTGTTTTGGAGAGCCGGACACTATCCTTGTGTTCAAAACCTTCTATGAAGTATTCGGAGGAGGAACCCGCCTTTGCAATGTCAAGACAATATGCGCCGCCGGACTCGCTGCCATTGAAGCCCTGGTTCAGGGCTACCGAGGGAGTCCTCGACTAGGGGTGTCCGGATTGCCAACTATCATCTTTGGCCGGACTCCTAGACTATGAAGATACAAGATTGAAGACTTCTTCTCGTCCGGATGGGACTTTCCTTGGCGTGGAAGGCAAGCTTGGCGATACGGATATGTAGATCTCCTACCATTGTAACCGACTGCGGTAACCCTAACCCTATATGGTGTCTATATAAACCGAAGGGTTTTAGTCCTTAGGACAAACAACAATCATACCATAGGCTAGCTTCTAGGTTTAGCCTCTCCGATCTCGTGGTAGATCTACTCTTGTACTACCCATATCATCAAAATTAATCAAGCAGGAGTAGGGTATTACTCCATCGAGAGGCCCGAACTCGGTAAAAACATCGTGTCCCTTGTCTCCTGTTACCATCCGCCTAGACGATAGTTCGGGACCCCTACCCGAGATCCGCCGTTTTGACACCGACACGGGGAATTCTAAATATTCCGCTGGGTCATCGAAAGTGGTTGACCAGTCTCACGCTATATCATGACAGCAGTTTTAGCTTTCCACCGAGGTGCTCAACCCAGCTCAACCGGGAACAATCGCAGTGGTTCTCAACGCCACGTTAGCCGATATAACGGAACGAAGGTACCAAAACATGGGAGCCGCAAACCCAACATTTGACCAAAGACATGATTCGGAGTTGATGCATATAAGGCCTAATCTCGAGACGCCGAATACTCCCTAAGGTATTCGGTCTTTACGAAAACGGGCAGAATAATGCCCTAAGCCCCCGGTGTCCGTGTACGCAAAATTTGACGCGCCGATGCCAAAACGCCAGCCTCCTCCTCGTTATAGTAAGAAACCGGGGATGTATCAACAAGAGACAGAAAAAGGTTTACGCAGGTCTTAATCTGAAAAGAATCTTTGCGACGGGTCCCGCTGCACGCCCTCAGGCCGGTTCCAAGCAGTCAGATCCCGGACGGGTGTAGCACGATGATCATCTGTAAAAGAGAAGAACTTAGTTGAAAAGAAAAATATCGCAGGAAATGTACTTTATATTAAATAAACAAAGTACGGGTCTCGAAGGTAAATAAAATTGAGCTTTATTGTCTCTTGTTGTACGTATGCGGCAACCCTTGTATGGGGGTATGCCGCTAGTATGCCGGACTCGCTCTAGCCGCCCAGGGTTTGAATGACCTATTCAGGTGCTTTGATTAGCGGAGCCGGATTGGTGGGGCTGTCAAGGCAGTCTCAAGTTCTTCCGTGCTCGAGTAACACTTAATACTCCCTTTTAATGAGATGATGCCGCGGACCGGCATTTTAAGTGTAAGAGATGCATAATGCGGTATTGTGTTAAAGCGATGAAAGCTTCACGCCCAAAGAGTGCTTGATAGCTACTTAATGGGGCGATGTGGAAAGTTAACTTTTCCCGGCGGAAGTTGTCGGATGAGCCGAACCCAACTTCTAGCAGTAGGGATCTCGTACAATGGGCATACATGCTCGGCATTACCCCTTTGAAGGAGGTGTTGCTATGGCAAATTTTGGTTGGTCTCATCCCCATTTTGCGAATTGTGTCCTGATATAGCAGGTTTAGATCGCTACCTCCGCCCATTAGGACTTGTGTAAATTGGAGTCCGTCGATTATAGGATCTAATATCAAGGCAGTCCATCCTGCGCCCGTGATACTTCCCGAATAGTCCTGATGATCAAGGTGATTGGTTTTGACAACCATCGCTGGGACTCTCATGATAGACCGGCGGCACGCGGTTTCTATGGGTGCCGCCTGTTTTTCCCTTTGTTACTTGAAGTGAGTTCACTGTTTTGACTTTTTGTGGGAAATTTTTGTTTTCCGGGCTCGCTTGTGGTGCTCTGCCATCATCCTCACTTGGTGTGTCGAGCCCCTTGTGTTCGGCGCTGAGTCCGCCGGACTTCTTGAAGACCCAACAATCTCGTGGGTATGGTTTGCGTGCTTCCCGAGTACTGTGGATTTGGCATATCTTGCCCAAGATTTTGTTTGTTGGATAGCTCGTAGCTATTGTCCTTAAGGGCAGTTTTTATTGTTCTGTCGTGAGCTTTTGAACCGGGCGTTGACCGCCGCGCTCGTGGACTGCTCCTTAGTCCGCGCGCTGGTCCTTGCTGCGCCGGTGGTTTCTCATTCCCATCACAGACTCCGATGTACTTGGGTCGCTGGTACTGCATCTTGCTAGCTAGCTATCCTCTCCCCGTAAAAGCCGGTCATGAGGTTTGTTAGTGCGGCCATTGTTCAAGGCTTCTCCTCGGCCGAGGTGTCTCATGCAGCCATATCTGCCTCTGGACGCTTGTGTTTGAAAGCTGCTACGGCTTCAAGGTCCTGGACATCGACTATTTGGTTCTTTTTGGTGAGGAACCTTATCACGCCTAATATGCCACCCTATCCAAAGGAACTCGACGGTCCCACCAAGGATAGACCAAGATATTGAAACGCTTTTGCAAGGTGGATATCATTACATCAACATTACATACATAGGGATACATACATAAGACACAAATGCCACAAGAATACAACAATACATCAAACAACGCCAACATCCGACTCACGGATGAAACATAAAATGTAAGCTCAAACGACATCCACCTCGCTAGCCCAGTGTTGCCGACCTGAACCTATCCCCGATCAAGAAGGTAAGAAGAACTCCAAAATGTAAACATCAATCTCAAGCACAAGATCATCGCAACATGTACCGCAATCGTTGGTGTAGTAACTGCGGAGCCACGAGGACTCAAAGAATCCCATTACCATGGGTATCAAGACTAGCAAAGCTTAAAAGGGAAGGAAGGGGTAAGGCAGGTACTCCTCGATGCGGCTATATCTCCCACGTGTCAAGCACCCACTTAGAGGCATAACCGCATTGAAAGCAATGTCGCAAGTGAGGTAATCTTCACACAACCCATGTAATACATAAGGGAGAGATACATAGTTGGCTTACATTCGCCACTTCACACAATACATGAGTAAAGCATTACATCACATGATACAATCAAGGTCCGACTACGGAACCAAAATAAAAGAAGACTACCCCAAATGCTACACAGATCCCCGATCGTCCCAACTGGCTCCACTACTGATCAACTGAAATGAAACAACACAAAGAGCAAGATCTTCACCGGCCCTCCTTGAGCTCGATGCGGCCACCACGCACGGTTTCATCGACCTCGCAAACTGGTTTTGAAGTATCTGTGAGTCATGGGACTCAGCAATCTCACACCCGCGAGATCAAGACTATTTAAGCTTAAAGGTAGGACAGAGTAGTGAGGTGGAGCTGCAGCAAGCGTATCAGCATATATGGTGGCTACATTCGCAAAAGAGAGCGAGAAGAGAAGGCAAAAGCACGGTCGAACAACTATGATCAAGAAGTGATCCCGAAACTACTTACGCCAAACATAACTCCAACATCATGTTCACTTCCCTGACCACCGAGAAGAAACCATCACGGTTACACACGCGTTGGTGTATTTTAATTAAGATCAACTTCGAGTTTTCTACAACCGACATTAACAAATTCCCATCCGCCTCATAACCGCGGGCACGGCTTTCAAAGATAATACCGCAGGGTGTCCCAACTTAGCCCATGATAAGCTCTCACGGTCAACGAAGGATATTCCTTCACCGAGAAGACCCGATCAGTCTCGAATCCCGACTACAAGACATTTCGACAAAGAATAAACAAGACCGCAGAAAGCCACCAATGTGCCGACAACTCGATAGGAGCTGCACATATCTCGTCTCTGTGGCACACCGGATGAGCAAGACGCCGGGTTGGCATAGACCCTGATTGCCCAGGGGGCGCCGACATCGCTGTTTGGGCCAGCACTCAAGGAGCACTGGTCCGGGGTTAAATAAAGATGACCCTTGAGTCTGCAGAACCCAAGGGAAAAAGGCTTAGGTGGCAAATGGTAAAACCAATGTTGGGCCTTGCCGAGGAGTCTTATTCAAAGCGAACTGTCAAGGGGGTCCCATAAATCACCCAACCATGTAAGGAACGCAAAATCCGGGAACATAACACCGTATGACGGAAACTAGGGCGGCAAGAGTGGAACAAAACACTGCATAAGGCCGAGCCTTCCACCCTTTACCAAGTATATAGATGCATTAATTAAATAAGATATATTGTGATATCCCAACAAGTAAACATGTTCCAACAAGGAACAACATCTCCATGTTCCAACAAGGAACAAACTTCATCTTCACCGCAACTAACAACGCTATAAGAGGGGCTGAGCAAAGCGGTAACATAGCCAAACAACGGTTTGCTAGGAAAGGATGGTTAGGGGCTTGACATGGCAATGTGGGTGGCATGATATAGCAAGTGGTAGGCATCGTAAGCATAGGCATAGCAAAAGAGCGAGCAACTAGCAAGCAAAGATAGAAGTGATTTTTTAGGGTATGGTCATCTTGCCTGAAATCCGCAAGGAAGAAGAACGAGTCCATGAAGAAGACAAAAGGATGAAGTCGAACGAGTCCATGAAGAAGACAAAGGATGAAGTCGAACGAATCCTCACAACTCCGAACGTAAACCGGCTAACGAGAGAAGCAACCCGAAAGAAGCAAACAACATAGTAAACAACCATCACATAAACATGGCATGAAGCACAAGCAAAGTATGATGCATGTCCGTTTAATGAGGCTTGGCATGACAATATGCACAAACAACACTAAAGTTAGTGGAGCTCAATATGCAACGGGTTGCATATTGACAAAACACCATATCAATTATTTAGTTTGATCTCGCTGGTTACCAAACAATATTAAATGTTGTTAAACATGGCAAGAGGTGAAGCATGATGAAACTACTATCTAGGCAAGTTTAAATGAGGCCGAAACAACAACAACATCCGGAAAAATCCTCATATGCATATTTCGAATTTGCTACTGTTCTGCCCTAAACACAATTTTAGAGTTGTTAAACATGAAAATAAAGTACACCATGTTAAACTAGGCATTTTTCTACCCCAATTACATATATAATTTATTTAAAATGGAGCTACTAAGTTATTTAGATATGAAATAAATCATTTTAGCATGGCATTTAAGCAAATTAATGCAAACAACAATTTTAAACATTTAAATGTTGTTATCATGATGCGGATGACATGTGCAAGTTTTATGCAATTTTATGAAAACGTTAACATGAGCATGATGAAGCATTGTGTCACCGTAGTGGAAGAAAGGTGCCACGGCAACTAATCCGAAAATGGTGCCACGGCAACATTTCGGTTCCGATAACTCGATTGAGATGTCGGTGCAAAAGAAAGCGCAAGGATGCGCGAACATGCTAGAAATGGTGGGTGCCCCGACCACGGGTTCCCACGGACGATGGCATGGCAACGAGGAGGAAAGCGAGCGACAATTTCGACACGGTGCAAACATATCGCAACCTACATGCAGGGCATCTCATCAGGGTCGCTCCGGGTTATACCTTCTGGAGCGCTCAAACGGGACGTTCAAGCTTCAGGAGGGAAGTAGTCGTCACGGGCCGATGGTAGAGGTACATATCGAGGGAAGTAGTTGTTCACATATGACGAGGTAGTTTTACACGCCTGCTGGGAGGAACTTGATGAATCCGGTTCTGGACGGCGGTAGTGGTACACGGGTCGGTAGTGGTACGCTTGCTTTCAAGTTGAGGTACTTGACGGGTCCGAATCCTTCGGGTTGTCGTGGTACTTATGGGTCTCGCGATGGTAGTCGTACATCTTGTAGTGGAACTTTGGCGTAGTGGTACACACATTGTTGGGGTACTTGGCGCTTCCGGAGACGACGGTAAAGGTACTTGACGCGCCACCTCAGAGTCGAACTTGGCGGCCTTGAGGAACCGGGAGTGGTACTTGATGGTCTCGAACTCCAAAGTGGTACAAGGAGATGCGCGGTCGTGGCTGGCTTCGGACCAACGGCTCCATGACGGTGTTGCAGTGGTCTTGGCAGCTACAGCAGCAAAGAAGGCGCTGGGGAGGAGATGGTCGCGGCAGAGGACGGCGTAGGGAGCAGAAAGGCGGGGTCGAATTTGCAGGAGGTGGAGCGACGGGAGCGGCACGGGCGGCCGGATTTGGCGCAGAGAGGAGGCATGGCCGATTTAATCCGGCGGGCGGCGCGACGGCGGAGGCGACGCAGGCAGGGGCCATGAGGTGGAGGGGCGACGAGGCAGAGACGGAGGGGCATGCGAGGAGCCCTGTGGCCGCCTGGCCCAGGGCCAAGGTGGTGGAGGCGAGGCTGCCGCGCCTCTGCAGAGACACAAGGCGGGCGGCAGGGGAGGACCGAGGCGGGCGACGCGAGAGGAGGGTTCAAGGCTGGGGCCAGCCTCCCGAGGTCGCCGACGGCGGCGGGTGGCGACGGGTCGCGAGGCGGACGGGACGAGAGGCTGCGAGGGAGATGAGGGAGGAAGGATCGAGGAGGAGGGAGAAGGAATCGGGCGCAGAGAGGGAGAGATGGGATCGGGCGAAGGACGGGCGCTGGAGGAGTCGAGGAGCGAGGCTGGCTGGCCTCGGGCTAGGGTTAGGGAAGGGTTGGGCCTCACGGGATTGGGTGGCCGGGCCTGGCCTAGTGCGTGGCGGGTCTGCCTGGTGGGGAGGCACGGCTGGGCCAAGGCCTGGGCCGGGCGCTGGGGCTGGGGAGGCCTGTGTGCTGGGCTGCAGGCTGCTCTCTCTCTACTCTTACGTAAAAGAATTAGAGAGAAGAAAGAGAAAGAGAGGGTTTGGGAAAGAAGTTGATGGGGATTATTTTCCGACTCACAAAAATATGCTCGATCCAGAAAAAAAATAGAAAAAGAGGCACGAATGAAGATTTAAATTCAAACTCATTTGATTTAAATTCAAATGATTTGAATAGGAAGTGAGGTTTGGGAAGGTCCAAAATGTTCAGATTTTGGTGGAGCTCCTAATATGATGAAATAATATTGGCAAGGTCTTGAGGTCAACTCGGAGCAGAAAAGGCATGGGATATTTTGCAAGTGGGTTATAGTGATTCCAAAACAATGGAATATTTTTAATATAGCTCCCTAATATTGGGGAGAATATGTTATAAAGAGAAGTCACCCTTCCTCGATTTAAATGGACCAAGATCCATGCAATTTATTTAGTTGAGTTTTTAAAATTAATGATATGATGGCATGATGTCATGATGCAATGCAAGAGATGACAAGATGAATGCACAAACAAAACAAATCACACGACAAAACTCGAAACCCGGAAGGCAACTCAAGCTCCGGGTCTTGGGGCCACAACACTCCACCACTTTAGAGGATCTCGCCCCGAGATCTAGGATGGCACCGAGAAAAACGGAAGAGGAAGAGGTAAACAAAGTTGCTTTTGACAAAAGAGTGAAACCAACGAACCTTGAGAGGTTGAGAAATATGAAGGAAACAAAACAACTAAGATTGCAAACAATCTGTTAGAAAAGAGGAACAAGGAACATTACGAGAACTTGAAGGTTGCAAGACATGAATCAAGAGTTTAAGGATAAGATAGAATTCAAACCACCCTTGTTAAGACAAGATGAGAGAGGAAGAATAAGATCGATATAATTTGGACAGCACTCACTGAAAAATGGAAGGAATTGAACATGAACTTGGCAAAATGAAAGCACCTGATGAGACTCTGATTAAAAGAGGGATGATAGACCCAACACCCTGTTAAATGGATAAGCACGAGAAGAACTTGATCTTGGTAAAACGAGGTGATGGGTGAAAATAGCAACATCACAATGCCTCCGATAGAAATGAAAGAATGCAATGAAAAAAAAACTAGATGGTTGGAAAGAAAAGAACGGAGAAGATAATGGTAACTTCTACCACAATTGAATTTTTGAAGCATCCTTGCCAAGAAGGTTAGAGCGGAGTTGTTGGAAAACCAACAACGAAAAGAACAAGCTTGTTGTGGGCTTATGGCAAACATCTCAAAATTATGAGGTGAGTTTCTGCCACCAACGGAAACAAATGATTGGATTGATATCAACAAGGAGACGAGAAACTTATTTCACCGAGAGGACAAATGAAGAACTTGGGTCATAGGTAATCATCGGAAAGAGCAACATTCCTTAAGGAAGGCTTTAGGTGTAACATGACACAAGATAACTCCAACGAAGAGATTGATGGTTGAAAAGATCTCTTGAACAAATATAAAATGATGGAGTTAAATATGTCACTCTTGAAAATCTGTGAATCATGAAACGCTAAGGAAAATTATCAACAATGACATAACACCGCCTCAAATGGTAAGGTAGAACGAATTGCACTTCAAATGCAAGAAGAAGAATATTTGAACTCCTCAAAACAAAGCATGTGTTGAGCACCATGTTCAATTTTGAGTATAGCTTACGGATCATAACTCCGAGAGAAATCTTGAAGAACAATTAATAATTAAAAGAATCCTTGACGAACCATCATCTAGAGCCTCCATGAAGAACTCCGTAAACAAAAGGATGATACAAGAAAGAGAAGTTGACAACACAAGGTGAAGCCTTGCAAAGGATAAGATGAAGCTTTGAAATGATATAGCCGAGAAAACTTGGAACTCCGGAGAGAAAGATGAACAAATGAAATCAAGAATTTATTCATCATGAACAAACCGAAAGGAGAGATGAACAACTTAGAATGAGAAATTGATACCATTACTTAACTCCTAAGAAAGAATCAATCACTTGATGAAACAAGAACAAGAATTATGTTATGCGTATCCTTCACCAATTTAGATTGATGACAAGCAACGGATTAGGCATACTACTTATTCTCGCTGAAAAGGATTGAAGAGAGATATTTCAACTTGGGAAGGTCTTCAACAACCACCGGTAGGATTGGAAAGAACGAATGAATCTATATGATAACGAAGGAAGAGAACTCTTGAACTAACCAATCGTAAGAATTGAAATGAACGAAGAAAAGAACGAATCACGTGAAGGAATTAGAAATGAACGAAGATACTTGAGAGAATTTAGATACATGAGAACGGGAGATCATGAACTGATTAGAGGATATTTCGATGATGCACCGGTGAGATTTGGAAAACAAGAGTTGAACGCTTGAATGAATAATTCTGAGATGATGGGCTCCGGAGAATCAAACTGAAAAGACTCCTGAATTACTCCGGATGGGTGAAAAGAATTCTCACAATCGAAAATAATTATGAGATGATGGCATCAAGCTAGAACCATGAATCTTGAAGAGAATGGAGCAAGATTTAAGAGAAACTCTTCTTCGGTCTTCAAATGTTGAGAATGACGATGAGAAACACCGCCATGAATTGTTGAGATACTCCGGGATGAAAATTAGAAAGGTTGAACCAACGATGAAAGAATTTGAAAGATCTTGGAGAAAGACATTTGACTGAATATAATTCATCCTTACATCAAACTTTGCAATGAATTTTAGAATCGCCCCGATAAATTAGAATAGTCAGATAAGATCCTCGAAAAGACCTGTGGGTTAGGCCCACTCAAAAGAAACACCGTTGAACGATTGCTTGAAAAGAGAGATTGCACCGGTTGAATTAAATGGGTTGAATGAGATAGCATCCTCAAAGGAACTTGAGTGAATTGAGAAATTGAAACTTGAATCTTCAGAGATATCTTCATCACTCCCAACCAAATGAATAGGAGAAGTGAATGATTAGAGATACACCGCATGAGAAAGCATTGTGACAAGAGGAAAAGGATAATATCAACACCATATCTTGAACTAAATCCACGGAGAAGAAAATTAGAATGGAACAATGATAATGTTGAAGCTTCCTTAGCGCCTTCATGAGAAATCACGGATAAAACATTAAAGGAAAAGAATGAAGAAACTTCACTCAATAAAATGGATACTTGATTAAGAAATCTGAGTCCTTGAAGAAAAAGGGTGAGGGTGGGAAACAAAACAACTTGGGTCGGATGAAACGAACACCGCTGAGAAAAACTTAGAATTGATCTTATGTAATGTTGCAATGATCGATTTAATTGGAGAGAAGCACACTGTTGGAAAGGATTGAAAAGACGACCTCAGTGAACAAGAAGGATTAGCATCCACATAGAAATATGAGAACAATTTAGAATAAGGTATGGAATCAACACTTGACATTGAAGCAACTCGAATACCACAAATAAAACACAAACAAAGGATTTGGCTTTCAGAATAAGCCGGAACAAATACATATGATAGAGATTTACCCAATCCCATATCATGCATCTCTGTCAAAAGATATTCTAGGAGCTACTTGAATTCCCACCTATAAACTCCCTAAACTTTCTGGTTATGCAATCTGGTGTTGGGGACACAGACACAAAATATATCACCCAAACTAACAATACCTAGATCCAAATTGTATCCATCCTTCAACACATAACCAAGAAACCTTCGGAAATCGCTTACCTCGACCTTCTAAAAGCATCCGTTATATGAGTCATGGCAATTTCCCGAGCTCGCCCCAGATCGGGTTATCGAGGTTATCTCACCAACAACTGCACAAAAGAGATTTCGATGTCGGCAAAGCTCGTGTATTCAGTAACTGCAACGATAAAATTGTGACGACAACACTCGGAGCTCAACTCCCCCGACATCGCCACAACCCCTAAATGTCGAGGCACCAAGAACAATGTTCTCGCCACAAAACCATCGGAACGATTCCAAGATACCCGTGGATCCTAAAAATTTTTTAGTGAAATTTGAGGAGAGGAGAGTCAAACATTCTACGCCAGATGCCTCACCAGAGCGAAATAAGGACCGAGGAGTAAAAAGAATCCTACCTCCGATATATATAATCCTAAGACTCAAAACATTTTCCGCTCTAGACTCAACAACGCCAAAGAAACAAATCAAGTAGGGGGCCTTGTTGAAGGCTCGATTACCAACTTGTAACACCTCGATGCGGCTATATCTCCCACGGTCAAGCTACCGACTTAGAGGCATAACCGCATTGAAAGCAATGTCGCAAGTGAGGTAATCTTCACACAACCCATGTAATACATAAGGGAAAGAGATACATAGTTGGCTTACAATCGCTTACTTCACACAATACATGAGTAAAGCATTACATCATACAGATACAATCAAGGTCCCACCACGGAACCAAAATAAAAGAAGACTACCCCAAATGCTACACAGATCCCCGATCGTCCCAACTGGGCTCCACTCATCGATCAACTCAAATGAAACAACACAAAGAGCAAGATCTTCATCGGGCCCTCCTTGAGCTCGGATGCGCCACCGCACGGGTTCATCGACACCGCAAACTGGTTTTGAAGTATCTGTGAGTCACGGGACTCAGCAATCTCACACCGCGAGATCAAGACTATTTAAGCTTAAAGGTAGGACAGAGTAGTGAGGTGGAGCTAAAGAAGTTTACTCAGCATATATGGTGGCTACATTCGCAAAAGAGAGCGTAGAAGAGAAGGCAAAAGCACGGTCGAACAACTATGATCAAGAAGTGATCCTGAAACTACTTACGCCAAACATAACTCCAACACTGTGAGTTCACTTCTTGACCGCCGAGAAGAAACCATCACGGTTACACACGCCGTTGGTGTATTTTAATTAAGATCAACTTCGGTTTTCTACAACCGGACGTTAACAAATTCCAATCCGCCTCATAACCACGGGCACGGCTTTCAAAGATAATACCCTGCAGGTGTCCCAACTTAGCTCATGATAAGCTCTCACGGTCAACGGCGATATTCCTTCTACCGAGAAGACCCGATCGTCCGGAATCCCGGACTACAAGACATTTCGACAAAGAATAAACAAGACAAAAAGCCGCCTGGATGTGCCGACAAATCTTGATAGGAGCTGCATATCTCTCGCTCTGTGGCACACCGGATGAGCAAGACGTCGGGTTGGCATAGACCCTGATTGCCCAGGGGCGCCGACATCGCTGGTTTGGGCCAAGACTAAGGAGCACCGTCCGGGGTTAATAAAGATGACCCTTGAGTCGCAGAACCCAAGGAAAAAGGCTTAGGTGGCAAATGGTAAAACCAATGTTGGGCCTTGCTGAGGAGTCTTATTCAAAGAGAACTGTCAAGGGGTCCCATAAATCACCCAACCCGTAAGGAACGCAAAATCCGGGAACATAACACCGTATGACGGAAACTAGGGCGGCAAGAGTGGAACAAAACACTGTGCATAAGGCCGAGCCTTCCACCCTTTACCAAGTATATAGATGCATTAATTAAATAAGATATATTGTGATATCCCAACAAGTAAACATGTTCCAACAAGGAACAACATCTCCATGTTCCAACAAGGAACAAACTTCATCTTCACCGCAACTAACAACGCTATAAGAGGGGCTGAGCAAAGCGGTAACATAGCCAAACAACGGTTTGCTAGGAAAGGATGGTTAGGGCTTGACATGGCAATGCGGGTGGCATGATATAGCAAGTGGTAGGCATCGAGCATAGGCATAGCAAAAGAGCGAGCAACTAGCAAGCAAAGATAGAAGTGATTTCGAGGGTATGGTCATCTTGCCTCAAATCCCGCAAGGAAGAAGAACGAGTCCATGAAGAAGACAAAAGGATGAAGTCGAATAATCCTCACAACTCCGAACGAAACCGGCTAACGAGAGAAGCAACCGTAAAGAAGCAAACAACATAGTAAACAACCATCACATAAACATGGCATGAAGCACAAGCAGTATGATGCATGTCCGTTTAATGAGGCTTGGCATGACAATATGCACAAACAACACTACAAGTTAGTGGAGCTCAATATGCAACGGGTTGCATATTGACAAAACACCATATCAATTATTTAGTTTGATCTCGCTTGCTACCAAACAATATTAAATGTTGTTAAACATGGCAAGAGGTGAAGCATGATGAAACTACCTATCTAGGCAAGTTTAAATGAGGCCGAAACAACAACAACAATTCCGAAAAATCCTCATATGCATATTTCTGAATTTGCTACTGTTCTGCCCTAAACACAATTTTAGAGTTGTTAAACATGCAAATAAAGTACACCATGTTAAACTAGGCATTTTTCTACCCCAATTACATATATAATTTATTTAAAATGGAGCTACGGTTATTTAGATATGAAATAAATCATTTTAGCATGGCATTTAAGCAAATTAATGCAAACAACAATTTTAAACATTTAAATGTTGTTATCATGATGCGGATGACATGCAAGTTTTATGCAATTTTATGAAAACGTTAACATGAGCATGATGAAGCATTGTGTCACCGTAGGAAGAAAGGGTACACGGCAACTAATCCAAAATGGTGCCACGGCAACATTTCGGTTCCGATAACTCGATTGAGATGTCGGTGCAAAAGAAAGCGCATGGATGTGCGGAACATGCTAGAAATGGTGGGTGCTCCGACCACCGGGTTCCATGGGACGATGGCATGGCAACGAGGAGGAACAAGCGAAGGTACGACACGGTAAACATATCGCAACTCATACATGGGGCATCTCATCGCCCCTCGTT
>JAHIAM010005661.1:0-23553 GCA_021605205.1 Aegilops longissima | reverse complement strand
AAGTCTGCTACCGTGGTAAGCCTGCCGAAAGGTGCTTCCACGCCTAAACCAGCCGCCACCGCCGCGGGCCACGCCAACTATGTTTCATTTGAGGAAACCTATGAGGACCCCAACGCCGCTCTCGTACGCCTCCTTGTTAATTGTCGTCCGCAATCGTTCTTTTTTTGATACTCGAGCATCTCATTCATTTATTTCTGAGATCTATGCTCGATTGCACAACACCACATTCTCGTGACATGCACACCTCCATGGAAATTCAGACTTCGGTTCTAGATGGCAAACCTCTAGAATAAGTCATGGAATGAAATCTTTGTCGATGCATTAGTCTTTTCTTGCATCTCTATTAGCTCTCAAGTCCTCGACATAAACATCATCTTGGGTATGGACCGGATGTCGCCCCATTATGCTAAGATTGATTGCTCTACTAGAACCTGCATAACTCACCCATCATTCGTGCAAGACAGCTTAATGTTTTAACCCGAGTGTCTAAGCGCCAACTCTTACTCCTTAAATGCCAACCCCTTCCGCATCCTCAAGATATTCCGTAGTCCGTGATTTTCCAGCATGTCTTTCAGAAGAACCGCCAGTGTTCCACCCGACATGTGATGTCGTAGTTCTGTGATAGATCTTGTTCCCTAACTGCTCCAATTTCTAGAAGACCTTATAAGATGGCACCCTAGAACTAGTTTAACTTAAGAAACAACTCGACGAGTCCTTGCAAAAGGGTTTCATCCGTCTCTAGTTCATCTCCATGGGCTTGCCCCGCCTCTCTTCTTCACAAGAAGAAGGATGGAACGGATCGATGGTTGTAGATTACCGACCCGCAACTTGGTCACTATCAAGAACAAGTATCTCGCTCCCGTGATCAACGACCGTATGATTAGCTCGCTGGATCCTCAGGCTTTTCCAAGATGGATTTGAGGTTGGCTACCATCAAATCAAAATTAAGAACGGGACATTCCTAAACGGCCTTTGTTACCGTTATGGCCAATACGTAAGTAATTGCCATGTCCTTCTGGTTAACCAATGCTCCAAACCACCTTCTCCTGCTTAATGAACTCAATCTTCATGGAGTATTTGATAAATTCGTCGTGGTATACCTCGATGATATACTCATCTACTCCAAGAATGAGGAAGAACATGCCTAACATCTAAGGCTAGTATCGATGAAACTTCGAGAGCACCGCTTTATGCCAAATTCTAAGTGTGAATTCGGTTACCGTATGACCTATCTAGGCCATGTAATCTCCGGTAAGGGCATTGCTGTCAATCCCGAGCGAGTTCAAGCCGCCCTGGATCGACTCCACCGAATCGGTCAAGCAAGTTCGAGTTTCTGCTTATTTAGCTGTCAGCTGCCGCTTCGCAGAATTTCTCTAAAGTTGCTAAGCTTCTAACCTAACTCCTCAAGAAAGATAAAAAGTTCGAATGGACGCCATAAAGGCGAAGTTCAGCTGTCAGAACTGAAAAGACGCCTCCATCTCCTTCCCGCATTTGTTCCACCAGATTTCTAAGGACTTTATTATCTATTACACGCACGACAAGGACTAGGTTGCATAGTCATGCAAGATGGTCATGTGATTGCCACGCTTCAAGCTACCAAGGCCCACATGAGGATAACTATCCCACACACGCATCTAGAGCTTGGCAAAGAAGTGGTCCATGCACTCAAAACCTAGCGACATTACCTTCTTGGTAATCGCTATAAATTTACACTATTCACCAAAGTCTGAAATATATCTTCACCCAACCAGATTTGAATCTCGTGCAAAGACGTTAATGAAGTTGATTACGTGACACGACTTAGGAATATCTTACACCCTGTGCAAAGCTAATGTCATGGCTGACGACTAAGTCGTGAAATCTTATTGTAACAACTGATGTTACAACAAAGTCAAACTTTTTTCCACGAGGAATTTCGTAAGCTTAACCTTCACCTTATTCCTCGAGGATTCCTTTCCACCTGGGTGGCGTAAACCTACCCTTACGGATCAGATCATCATACAGAAGGTAGATCCGGAATTTCCGCATCAAGAGAAACATCAAGAAAGGAGTCGCAGATTGTTCCTCCATTGATGAACAAGGTGTTGTGTTCTTGGAGACCGCCTAGTGGTTCCTAAAAGCAACCTCGAGGCGTATTGATCCAAGGAAGCTCATGAATCTCCTCTCACCATTCATCTCGGTAGTACTAAAATGTATCAAGACCTACGCCAGAGGTTTTGGTGGACTAGGATGAAGAGAGAAATCGCCAATACATTGCTAATCGCGACGCTCACATCGAAAGTTAAAGGTAACATCAACGGCCTGTTCGGTACCCTTCAACCTTGGCTATTCTTAATGGAAATGGGATAAAATCGGTATGGATTTCATTACCGGTTTCCTGCAGACCAAGAGAGGGAATAATGCTATCTTCGTTGTCGCCGATCGCCTTTCCAAAGTAGCCCACTTCCTACCCGCTCGTGAGAGTATAACCGCTAGCCGCCTAGCTGATTTGTACATCTCTCGAATAGTGTCTCTTCATGGTGTTCCATTGGAGATTAACTCTGCACTGGAAGTCTCTTCACCTCTCGATTTTGGGAAAGTTTCCAAATTCTATGGGAACTCGCCTCCTTTAGCACCGCCTTCCATCCTCAATCAAGGGTCAAGTAGAACGAGTCAATCAAATCCTAGAGGATATGCTTCGAGCTTCATCATCTCTTTTCGCATGACTTGGGAGAAATGCCTTCCATTCACCGAAGTTCGCTTATAACAATAGTTATCAAGCTAGCTTGGGCAAAGCCCTTTCGTTCTTATGGACGGAAATGTCGAACGCCTTAACTGGTCGAAACCGGGAGAGACAACTCTTTGGCCCGGATATGATTCAGGAAGCGTAAGATAGGTTCGCGTTATTCGTGAGAAATTGAAAACAGCCCAATCTCGCCAAAAGAGCCAAGATGATCAGCAAGCATAAGCCCATGGCTTATGAAATTGGCAGAAGGCTTACCTTCAACTTACCTTTGAAGGGAACCCATCGATTCGGTATCAAAGGCAAGTTGGCTCTCGTTACATTGGACCCTTTCGCATTCTTGCCAAACGAGGAGAAGTTGTCACCAATTGAACTACTCTCTTGATCTTTCCGTAGTCCATGATGTCTTCCACGCTTCCCAACTCAGGCGCTGTTTCTGATCCTATCCGTGGAGTGGACCATGAAACGCTTGATCTCCAAGATAACCTCACCTATCGAGAATATCCCGCTCAGATTTGATCAAACCGAGCGCATTTCACCCGACGCCGTAATATCAAGTTTCTAAAGGTTCAATGGTCAAACCGCTCCGAGCAAGAAGCAACTTGGGAAAGGGAGGATCGCTTTCACTTGAGTATCCCACCTTTTACAAGAACGGATCCTAAATCTCGGACGAGATTCTTTTGAGTGGGGTGAGTTGTCACATCCTAGCTAGTCCATGCATTAGTGTGTTGCATCATGTTTAACTTTCATCGAAATTTGAAATGGGGAAGACAGAACCCCCGTAACCCCTTTTCAATCCAACTAGGGCTTACTAAAATTATTTTCAATGAACCTGAAATGCCCTTCTAAAATGCTCATCACCTTTGCTTTGGTTCTGAGCCTCTCGCCAAAAGTGGTGCACAATTTTCTAGGTCATCCTAAGGTTGTTGAATTAAATCATAGATTTGAGTTTGGGCATTTAAATTATATAAAATATTTCAAATGCCCAAATTATCCCAAACCAAATGATCCATGCTGGAAATATTCCAACTAAGGACCGTGGAGCAGTTTGTGAATTTTGGAGCTGTTTAAGTATTTTAAAAGTCCACAAAGTTACGTAAAATAGAAAAGAAAACAGAATGGAAAAACTTACTCGGCGCCACCCAACTGCCCACCTACCGCCCAAATTTCAGCCGCTGGCCAAATGAGCTGCTTGGCTTGGCCAGCAGTAGCAGTAGGTGCTCGACGGCGAAAGCACCGTGACATGCGTGCACGCAGCTGGTCACCCGCCAGGCTTCCCACACCGAGCCGCGCGCGCGCCTCTCTCTCCCCCAAACCTCGTGACACCTCCTCCTCCCCGCATGCCTCCTCCTCGCCTCCCACGCCATGGCCGACGCCACCGCAGCCGCGACTGGCTGCCGAGAGTCGCGCCCCGCCGTTGCTCTTGCGCTTTCCCATCGTGGGTTCAGGAGCTCCGCCGCCTCTCTTCTTAGAGCTAGCCGAGCCCCGAGCGCTATGCGGCCCTGGGAGGCCTCCTGACCAACCTCGCCTGACCACCATCGCCAGAGATCCCCATCGACGCCGCCCAAGACCAGCCCGGGCCCCCGACCGCACCGAAAGTGCTTCTCGAGTTCTCCGTGAGCTTAGCTACTCTCCTTTCCTTACTTCTCGCCCCGAGCCTCAGAAGCGATCAGACGGAGCTCACTCAAGACGCGTCACCGCCACAGAGCTCGTCACGCCGCGTGCTCCCGCCATCCACCGTCACCCTCGTGTCTAACGATCTCACCGCACCACGAAGGCCTAACCACCACTTCACGACCTCATCAGACACCGTAGCCCCGAAGTTCGCCCTCACTCAAACTCCGCGGCCGCTTAAGGTCGCCGCGCAACGCCGCTCCCGCCACCCCGAGCCCAAATTAACGCCACTCAAGAGCTGCGGCTTGTTCTCAGCCACCAGAGACACCTCCATGCTCATTTGGTCGCCAAACGCTAAACCCACTCGGGCCGCCACGCTCGGCTCAAGGGCTAAACGCCGTGAGTTGACCCCGCTAACCTCGTTGACCACTCTGTGGCTCGGCTTGACTTTCCCGGTCAATGACAGGGGCCCACTGCTAACTAATCAGATTAGTTTTAATTAATATTTAGTTAAACTAATTACATCGACACACGGACCCACCAACAGTTGACTCGACGCCCCCATGGACCCTCGATGTCACCCTCGACGATTGTCGACGCAAAGAAATGAATTCATCGGAATTATTCTCATAGGAAATTCTAATATAGTTCAAACTTCAAAAATTCATAGAAATTAAATCAGAATCTAAATGCAAAGATTTATATATGAAAATGATTAGAAAAGTCCATTCTATCCATTGGTAAAGGTTTCATGCATGATAGAACAAGTTAACTTTGCTGTTTAAGCAGATTAAGATAATACACCTTTATGGCTATGTTAATGAGCTAACATTTGAATCTTTGATTCAAATGAGTTCATCCTTTTTGTTCCAACTTGCATTAGGCCAACACACATTCATATTGCCATGTCATAGCATGCATCATATTGTTGCATATTGCCATGTGTGTTTATTTCCGTGTGTCTTTCGTGATAGGTTCCGCTCCGAGGATAATTCCCAATATCCGTCTCAAGGGCGATCCTACCACCACTACATCAGCAAGCAACCCATTGATCATTCCGATACAAACCATGTTCTCGCGCTCTTTTGTTCATCGATTAAGACAACGCGATTCAAACTGTTGTGTGTCGTAGTTGAACCCACTTCCTTTGCATGACTCTGTCATTGCCACAAGAATTCAGATGAAACCCACTAGTATGTGTAGGAGTTGATTGAGCCATGTTTGTGATTCCTACCATGCTATGCTTGGTATGCTTAGAGTTGTGTCGTGTCCTGCTCATCGGATGATGAACTGGAGGAAAGGTTGTGTCGGTTCGAGAGTGAAAGTGTTGAACACGCTGGTAAAGGTATCAATGAGAGGCCATGTAGGAGTACATGGTGGGTTGTTTCATTGAAGCCGCCCCTAAGAACTGAGTTCTCGTTTGTGATCCATGAACTAAGCATTACCACGCATTGGGCCCAAACCAATGGACCCTCTCGCTTCTTAACCACCCTTGTTCTCTCATCTGTGAGTTGCAACTAGTTTCGTGTTTGTAGGATATGTGTTGGAGGCCGTATGTGAGTGTCAATTCTAGGGTGGCTATTGTCACGCCTAATATGCACCCTATCCAAAGGGAACTCGACGGTCCCACCAAGGATAGACCAAGATATTGAAACGCTTTTGCAAGGTGGATATCATTACATCAACATTACATAATAGCGGGATACATACATAAGGCACAAATGCCACAAGAATACATCCACATCATATAAGAGATCAACATCCGCCACGGATGAAACGTAAATGTAAACTCAAACGACATCCACCCTGCTAGCCCAAGCCGCCAGACCGAACCTATCCCCGATCAAGAAGAAGCAAAAGAAGAACTCAACGCAAGCAAGCATCGCCTCACGCCATGACCATCGCAAACCTGTACCTGCAACTGGTGGTGTAGTAATCAGGAGCCACGAGGACTCAAAGAATCCCATTACCATGGGTATCAAGACTAGCAAAGCTTAATGGGTAAGGAAGAGGTAAGGTGGTGAGGTTAAAAGAAATACTAAGCATATATGGTGGCTAACATACGAAATGAGAGCGAAGAGAAACAAAGGAACGGTCGTCAACTAGTAATGATCAAGAAGTGATCCTGAACTCCTACTTACGCCGACATAACCCAAGAACCGTTCTCCTCTCGATCAACCCCAAAAGAGACACTCACTACACGCATACAAGATGGTGTATTATAGAAGAGTTTGCTTCAAGTTTACTACAACCGGATATTAACAAATTCCCATCTGCCATATAACCGCTGGGCACGGTCTCGAAAAGTTCAAACCCTGCAGGTGTCCCAACTTAGCCCATGATAACCTCTCGATCAACGGTTAAGGTTCTTCTCCCCGAAGACCCGACCGCCCTTGTATCCCGCCACAAGACATTTCGACAAAGAATAAAACAAGACCAAGAAGACCGCCCGATGCGCCGACAATCCCGATAGGAGCTGCACATATCTCGCTCGTGGCAACACCGATGAGACAGTTACGACAGTAAAACCAATCCTCAAGTTGCTCCCAAGGTGCCCCACAGCGTTTTGGTTCAACCAGCACTTAGAGAAGCACCGCCCGGGGGCTAATAAAGATGACCTCGAGAGAGCGACTCCCAAGGGAAAAGTAGGTGGTGGTGAGGCAAATGGTAAAACCAATGTTGGGCCTTGCGGACGAAGTCTTATTCAAAGCGAACTGCCAAGGGGGTCCTATAAATCACCCGACCGCTAGGGACGCAAAACCGGGAACATAATACCGATATGACGGAAACTAGGCGCAAGAGGAACAAAACACTGCATAAGGCCGAGCCTTCCACCCTTTACCAAGTATATAGATGCATTAATAATATAAGATATATTGTGATATACCAACAAGTAAGCATGTTCCAACAAGGAACAATATCTCCATGTTCCAACAAGGAACAAACTTCATCTTCACCGCAACTAGCAACGCTATAAGAGGGGCTGAGCAAAGCGTAACATAGCCAAACAACGGTTTGCTAGGAAGGTGACAAAGGTTAGAGGCCGACATGGCAATTTGGGATGGCTTGAGCAGCAAGTGATAGGTAGCGAGCAAGATAGCGAAGAACAAAGCAACTAGCATAGCAATGATAGTAGTGAGATCAGAAGCGGTCATCTTGCCTGAAATCCCGCAAGGAAGAAGAACGATTCCATGAAGAAGACTAACAGATGAAGTTTAACCAAGCGAGACGAACTAATCCTCACGATCGCAACGTAAACAGAACTAACAAGAAGAAGCACACAACATAGTAAACACACCACACATGAACAAGGCATGATGCACAACAAGCATGATGCATGACAAAGCTACATGAAGCTACTCATGGCAAGAGATGATGCAAACAAGACCAACACATCAAAGCAAGTTTAAATGAGGCCAAGCAACATATAACAATTCCTAAGTCCTCATATGCAAATTCTGAAATTGGTCCAGATCTGAATAAACCTTATGTTCAAGTTGTTAAACAGCAAGTTAAGATGCACCACGATGATCTACACGAAATTCTAGTCAAGTTTCATATAAAGTTCATTTAATTCGGAGCTACGGCCTAAAAGATATGAGCAAAACAAGTTGAACATGGCATTGATGCAAATGCACCAAACATCAAGCAAACACCTCAAAACAAGGCTGCAACATGATAATATGAAACTACATGCAATTCTAAGCAAGTTTCATATAAAGCACACTCAAAACGGGGCAACGGTTCAACACATACACCATATACAAGTCATGACAACAATCTGCCCAAAATAAAGAACTAGGCATATGCAAGCATGAAAACAACAAGCTACAGGACCTCAACAAGAAAACAAAAGGCATGGGCATGATTTATGTAAAGCATTACAAAACATGAACACTGAGCTATCTCCAAAATCACTAGAACATGCTCAAACACACATGGCAAGATTGCAAATAATAATGCTGTGCATTGGCGTAAATAACATCAAAGTTGCAATGTTTAGAGCTATCAAACAACATGCTACAGGAACTTATCATGGCAAACAAAGGCATGTAATGAATCTACTAATTGCATAGAACAAAAGTCCTTACTGACCATTAGCCAAAAAGGATCAGAAAATATGATGGCACCCATGTAAACATGGCAAGTTATATTACGATTCATACATGGCAGAACAACGATAGTAGGCATGTTGGTGAGCTTGAACCACTCACCACAGAGCAATACATGGCATGGTAAGGCAACTAACAGTAAGAAGACATGGCATAGAAGATATACATGGCAAGAACAACATCATAGCATACACGGATCAATTCATAACAACCTTTGGCAAAATTGAATAACATGTAAACAATCTGCCAGAAACATTTTATAGCAAAAAGTAGAGCTCGATTGACTCAAGCTATGGCACTCATAATTGCAAACAAGGGCATGGATAGATAGAGAATAACCATATGTTCAAAACATCCTTACTGAAGTATCTCAAAATAAGCATGGATCTCTCAGTAGCATCAAGTTAATATGGCATAGAAATATCAGCAATGTGGCTGGAAATCAAGCAACATCATGAAGCCTAGTTTGCATGCTTGTGCTAGTCACTAGAGAGATCACAAAATACATGGCATACACCCTCTGTAAAGATGGCATGGCATATTACAAAACACATGTAGGACTCAAGTTCATAGGGTGCACACATCAATCATGGCAAAATGACAAAAGTGCATGTTCGATAAGAATCAAACTAACATCACATAGCACTCTTCTAACAGCATTTCGCATCAAGATGAGCTCAAATGAAAATGATGCAATGAGATGAAATGATGTACTCATCGAGGCGTAACAATTTGATATATTACACGCATCTAAACGGAGCAATATGCAGAGAGTTATGGGTATATAATGTCAAAATTTCGTGGACTTAGGCATATTTACAAAAAAAGGAGAGCGCCAATAGCTGTGAGGCGCCTCAGAGCGGGATTAGGGGGCTGCTTACACCGGCTCGCCCATTAAGAGGAAGCAGCCGGGTGGAGGCTTGACGGCTGGGCTTCCACGGGCCCACGCTGGGTCAATCGCGAGCGGGCGGTATCGGCTTCCCACCCGCCGGACGGCGAACGGCGGCGCTGCCTCGGTGGAGGTGGGGGCCACGGCGAGGGGAAACTGGCGAGGCGGGTCCGCGGGTCGACGAGGTCGGAACGGGTCGCCACGCCATTGGTCCCAACTCGCCAGATCGAGGCGGAGGTTACTGGATCCGCTGGGATGTCGGGGTCGGCGAAGCTCGAAGGAAGGGCAGCGGCCTCGATGACGGCGCGGAACAGCCAGGCACAACTGGGGGTTCTGCCCGCGGCAAGTGGCGCAGTGAGGGCGGCGGGAAATGAGAGGGCGAAGGCCCTTAGCTGGTTCTCAAGGCAAGGCGCGGAGACGCGAGGCACTCGGGCGACGAGGCTCAAGGCCGGAGCGGGCGGGCGCTGGGTTCGTGTTCTGGCTGGTTTCGGGCGGCCCCTTTATCTAGGCTAGAAGGGCCGCCAAGGAGAGGGAGGCAGGAGCGCTGCAGGGAAGGCTACCCGGGGCTCCCGAGTGGTTGGAGGAGGTGGGCGCGACAAGATGCCATTTGGGCGGCATAAGTGGCGGCGGGGAGAGGGCTGATGCAGAATTCGAGGAGGAAGGTGGGAGGCTGCAACTGGAGGTTTAGGGGTAGGTTAGGATGCCCAAAATGGACTAGGTGTCCATATATAAAAAAGGGCTAGGGTTTAGGGGGTTTGAGGGGTTTTGGAGCCCTTCGATCGTGATCTGGACGGTTGCGCCGAGGGGAGGTTAGTGGGCCAAAGGAGGGGGGTTGGGTTGAGAAGAGAGAAGAGAAGGCAGTTCAAGCAAGCAGCTTTTCGAGACCGAAAACGTCCGACGCTTTCGATCGACAACGATGCCGCTTATAAGTTTAACGGCATGGGCTAGTAACGAGCTCAATGCGATTTAAACTTGACAGCGCCTGCCTACACTATAATAAGACCAAGATGCCAAGTTTCAACCCATTCCGAGAACATTTTATGCCACTTATAAAATAATATTTTGAGGTAACGGGCGCGAAGAAAAGTGTGTCGACCAATGGACAACGGAGAGAACTGTGGAACTTTAACGGATGCAAGTTTTGAAAACATGCACATGAAATGCAGATGATGACATGGCAAATGCAACACGCAAGCAAATGACATGGCAACGACGGGAATAACTCGTAGACACCGCGATCGAATCGGGCGCATAACACTCCTCCACTAATACAAGAGATCTCGCCCCGAGATCTTAGGACCGAGACGGAAGGGAAAATGGATGAGGTGAAACAAGAACTCGAGAGAAGAAGCAAAGAATCGAGAACACTTGAGAAGAAGAGAGGAACGACGAGAATGACGAGAATTGAAAGCTCACGGATCGAGTAGACTATGAATAACTCGCTCTAACCGAGGGTTAGAATGAGAAAAGAAACGGATAAGACCGAAAAGGATTTAGGCAGTACAATCGATTGAACATGGAAGTAGTTGGAACTGAGTTTGACAAAATGGAACGATAAGGACGAGAGGAACAAATACAATGCCTCCTAAGAATTAAAAGAGTTGAATGAAAAGAATTTAGAATGATTGAATGGAGTTGTTGAGAAAATCAACAACGAAGAATAAGCTTGTTGTGGACTTATGGATAACATCTCAAGATCATAAGGTGATAACCGCCACAAACTAAAATGATTGGATAACCGAGAAGAACGAAGAAAAGCAAAACTCCGCTCAAAGAACACGGAGAATTATATGCGCTTCGAGATGCGTAGAAGAAAAGATACTTGAACTCCTTCAACAAGAATCTTGATGAACTCTTGAAAATGAATTAAATCATGAAGAACCACCATGAAGAACTCCGTGAACAAAAGGATGACGATAAAATGAAGGAAGAGAATAAGATGAGCTCATGAATGATTAGATGGAGGATTCGAACGAAATGACCGGGAAATTTCTGAACTCCGAAAAGAAAAGATGAAAACACTTGAAGTAGAATTTATTCATCAAGAACAAACTCAAGGAAGGGTTAATCACTTGATGAAATAAGAATAAGATTTATTGTATGCTTATCCTTCATCAAATTAAATTGATGACAAGCAATGGATTTCTTGATCTACTTATTCTTCTTGAAAAGGATTGAGAAGTGACATAACGCAAAACTTGAGAAGGTCTTCATGAACCACCGTAGGTTGAAAAGAACGAATGGATTAATATGATAGGGAAGGAAAAGAATCTGAATGAACCACCGTAAGAATTCAAATGACTGATGAAAAGAAATAAACGGAAGAATTAGAGAAGCACGAGATACTTGAGGGAATTTAGAGAAAAGAGATCAAGAGATCGCGAACTGATTAACTAATGCTTGAACGCAGCACCGGAAGAATATTGAGACGAACGTAAGGGGCAATGGATATAGAATAATTGAGAACGAATTTGAAAACTTAGATGGAGAGATATTCAAAAGATGGCTCCTGATGATCGAACATAAAAGCAACTCCCGAATACTCCGATGGATGAAAAGAATTTGCATGACCGGAAACAACTAGATAGGATAATATCGAGCTAGCACCATGAATCTCCGGGAACGGGCAAGATTTAAGAGAAACTCTACTGGTCTTCAAATGATGACGAAAAACATCACAAAATTAATGAGATACTCCAAGAATGAAAACGAAGAGGTTGAGCCAATAATGAAATGATTTGAAAACGATCTTGAAAAGGCATCCGATCGATGAAATTCATACTTACGCCACACTTTGAAAAGAATTGAGAATAGCTCCGGGAAATTAGAAGAGTCGTAAGATCCTCGAAAAACCCGTGGGTTAGGGCCCACTAAAAGAAAAACATCGTTGGAAAGGGATGTTGAACCGATAGATGATGCACCTAAGAACTGAAATATTTGATCGAGGTGTCAACCTCAATTAATTCGAACACGTATTTAATCTCCTCGATAGGTCTTCCCAACTCCTAATGATAAATCAAGCGAGAGGCTAACAAGCAAAGAGAACACTTCAAGGAAAAGAATATGATTAACCCGAAGACTTGAATTGAGTGCACCGAAAAGAAAGAGATGAAGAATGACGAACGAGACGAGAATTCACCGTTGAAATAATTTACTAAAGACTCAAGAGGTTCCGCATTTAATGAGATAGCTGGTCGAGAGAGAGTCACACTCGGAAGAAAAAGGGTGGTGGAATGGAAAACAAAGGCAACTCGGGAGGGGAAACGATTTAATATCTTGAAGAGACAACACCGGTTGAAAACAATGAGGATAGAAAGCAAAGACTTCGCACGAGTAGAATCGATACTCAATTACGTGCCCGTTCCGAGAAGAAGAACATGGAGGGCGGTGGGAAAAGAAAACAACCGAGGATTGAATCAAAGATGAAGAGGCCGAATCGACTTGACGAGAAATGCACCGGATAAAAATGCTGAGACCCAACGATCGAAAACCAACCGCGGATCCTAAAGAAAGTTTGAAGTGGAAGAGAAGTAATTCAAACACCTACGCCAAGATTCCTGACCAGTAGCGACGCAGGGCTGAGGAATAAAAGAATTCCTACTCCGATATAACTAGACTCAAAACAATTTTTTTCTAGACTCAACATCGGCCAAACTACACGATCAATCAAGGGGGCTTAGGGTCGGTCGAGGCTCGATAATAACTTGAATCACGCCTAATATGCGCACTTATCCAAAAGGAACTCGACGGTCCCACCAAGGATAGACCCAGATATTGAAACGCTTTGTGCAAGGTGGATATCATTACATCAACATTACATAATAGTGGGGATACATACATAAGGCACAAATGCCACAAGAATACATCAACATCATATACAAGAGATCAACATCCGCCTACGATGAAACATAAATGTAAACTCAAACGACATCCACCGCTAGCTCAAAGCGCCGACCCGGAACCTATCCCCATCAAGAAGAAGCGTAAGAAGAACTCAACGAAAGCAAGCATCGCCTTCACGCCATGACCATCGCAAACCTGTTCCTGCAACTCGTGGTGTAGTAACTCAGAGCCACGAGGACTCTAGCAATCCCATTACCATGGGTATCAAGACTAGCAAAGCTTAATGGGTAAGGAAGAGGTAAGGCAGGGTGAGGTTGCAGCAGAATACTAAGCATGTATGGTGGCTAACATACGCAAATGAGAGCGAGAAGAGAAACAAAGGAACTGGCCGTCACTAGTAATGATCGTGAAGTGATCCTGAACTCCTACTTACGCTGACATATACTCCAAGAACCGTGTTCTCCTCTCGATCAACCCCAAAAGAGACACTCACGTACACGCATTACGTTGGTGTATTTTAGAAGAGTTTGCTTCAAGTTTACTACAACCGATATTAACAAATTCCCATCTGCCACATAACCGCGGCACGGCTTTCGAAAGTTCAAACTCGCAGGGTGTCCTCAACTTAGCCCATGATAAGCTCTCGATCAACGAAGATATTCCTTCCCCGAAGACCCGACTCAGCCTCGAATCCCGCCACCAGACATTTCGACAAAGAATAAACAAGACCAGCAAGACCGCCTGATGCGCCGACAATCCCGATAGGAGCTGCACATATCTCGCTCTCGTGGCAACACCGGATGAGACAAAGCTACAGTAAAACCAATCCTCAAGTTGCTCTAAGGTGGCTCTCAAGAAGGCTTCGGTTCGAACCAGCACTTAGAGAAGCAATCGCCCGGGGCTAATAAAGATGACCTCGAGAGAGCGACTCTCAAGGGAAAAGTAGGTGGTGGTGAGGCAAATGGTAAAACCAATGTTGGGCCTTTGCTGACGAGTCTTATTCAAAGCGAACTGTCAAGGGGTCCCATAAATCACCCGACCGTTAGGGACGCAAAACCGGGAACATAATAACTGATATGACGGAAACTAGGGCGCGAAGAGGGAACAAAACACCAGGCATAAGGCCGAGCCTTCCACCCTTTACCAAGTATATAGATGCATTAATAATATAAGATATATTGTGATATCCCAACAAGTAAGCATGTTCCAACAAGGAACAACATCTCCATGTTCCAACAAGGAACAAACTTCATCTTCACCTGCAACTAGCAACGCTATAAGAGGGGCTGAGCAAAGCGGTAACATAGCCAAACAACGGTTTGCTAGGAAGGGTGACAAAGGTTAGAGGTGATGACATGGCAATTTGGGATGGCTTGAGCAAGAAGTGATAGGTAGCGAGCAAAGATAGCGAAGAACGAAGCAACTAGCATAGCAATGATAGTAGTGAGATCTGTAGGGTAGCGGTCATCTTGCCTGAAATCCCGCAAGGAAGAAGAATGAGTCCATGAAGAAGACAAAGGGATGAAGCTGAACCAAGCGAGACGAACTAATCCTCACGATCGCAACTAAAACAGAACTAACAAGAAGAAGCACACAACATAGTAAACACACCACACATGAACAAGGCATGATGCACAACAAGCATGATGCATGACAAAGCTACATGAAGCTACTCATGGCAAGGATGATGCAAACAAGACCAACACATCAAAGCAAGTTTAAATGAGGCCGAAGCAACATATAACAATTCCTAGAAGTCCTCATATGCAAATTTCGAAATTGGTCCAGATCTGAATAAACCTTATGTTCAAGTTGTTAAACAAAAGTTAAGATGCACCACGATGATCTACACGAAATTCTAGTCAAGTTACATATAAAGTTCATTTAATTCGGAGCTACGGCCTAAAAGATATGAGCAAAACAAGTTGAACATGGCATTGATGCAAAATGCACCCAAACATCAAGCAAACACCTCAAAACAAGGATGCAACATGATAATATGAAACTACATGCAATTCTAAGCAAGTTTCATATAAAGCACACTCAAACCGGGGCAACGGTTCAACACATACACCATATACAAGTCATGACAACAATCTGCCCAAAACAAGTAGGCATATTGCAAGCTTAAAAACAACAAGCTACAGGACCTCAACAAGAAAAAAAAGGCATGGGCATGATGTACAGGTAAAGCATTACAAAACATGAACACTGAGCTATCTCCAGAAATCACTAGAACATGCTCAAACACACATGGCAAGATTGCAAATAATAACAGCTTGCATTGGCGTAAATAACATCAAAGTTGCAATGTTTAGAGCTATCAAACAACATGCTACAGGAACTTATCATGGCAAAAAAAGGCATGGAATGAATCTACTAATTGCATAGAACAAAAGTCCTTTATCTGACCATGAGCCAAAAATGATTAGAAAATATAATGGCACCCATGTAAACATGGCAAGTTATATTACGATTCATACATGGCAGTGAACAACGAGTAGTAGGCATGTTGAGCTTGAACCACTCACCACAGAGCAATACATGGCATGGCAAGGCAACTAACAGTAAGAAGACATGGCCTAGAAGCTATACATGGCAAGAACAACATCATAGCATACACGGATCAATCTACAAATCAACCTTGGCAAAATTGAATAACATGTAAACAATCTGCCAGAAACATTTTATAGCAAAAGTAGAGCTCGATTGACTCAAGCTATGGCACCCTATAATTGCAAAAAGGGCATGGATGGATAGAGAATAACCATATGTTCAAAACATCTCACTCAAGTATCTCAAAATAAGCATGGATCTCTGTAGCATCAAGTTAACATGGCATAAAAATATCACAGAATAGTAATGAAATCAAGAACATCTTGAAGCCTAGTTTGCATGCTTGTGCTAGTCACCACAGAGATCATAAAAATACATGGCATACACCCCTGTAAAGATGGCATGGCATATTACAAAACACATGTAGGACTCAAGTTCATAGGGTGCACACATCAATCATGGCAAAATGACAAAAGTGCATGTTCGATAAGAATCAAACTAACATCACATAGCACTTCTTCTAACAGCATTTCGGCATCAAGATGAGCTCAAATGAAAATGATGCAATGAGATGAAATGATGTACCCATCGAGTGTAACAATTTTACATATTACACGCATCTAAACGGAGCAATATGCGAGAGTTATGGCATGATGAATATGGCATATAATGTCAAAATTTCGTGGACTTAGGTATATTTACGTAAAAAAAATGGGAGAGCGCCGAATAGCTACGAGGCGCCCAGAGCGGGATTAGTGGGCTGTTCACCTCGGCCTCCTCACGACTTAAGAGGAAGCAAGCCGGGTGGAGGCTTGACGGCCGGGCTCCGCGGGGCCCACGCGGTCAACGCGAAGCGGCGGTATCAAGCCCCGACCCGCCCGGACGGCGAGCGCGCGCGCCGCTTCCCGGCTGGAGCAGGGGCCGACGGCGTAGGGAAACTGGCGGAGGCGAGGTCCGGCTGGGTCGACGAGGTCGAACGGTCGCCGGGCGCGCTGGGTCCCAACCCGGCCACGACGAGGCGAGGTTACCGGATCCGGCGGGGATGTCTGTACGGGTTGGCGAAGCTGTGGGGCAGCGGCCTGGATGACGCGTAACAGCACAGGCACAGCGGCGGGTCTACTCCGCGGCGCGTGGGCGCTGTGGAGGCGGCGGGAAACAGATGGCGCTGGCTGCGCCTCCGCGGGTTCTCCAAAGGGCGGCGGAGACGCGAGGCACTCGGGCGACGAGGCTCAGGCCAGGAGCGGGCGGCGCTGGGGTTCGGGCCCGGCCAGGCTCAAGCGGGCCCCGGATCTGGGCTGTAAGGGCCGCGCGGGAGAGGAGGCAGGAGCTGCAGGAAGGCCACCCGCCTCCCGAGTGGTTGGAGGAGGTGGAAGCGACGCTGTGCTATTTGGGCGGCGCATAAGTGGCGGCAGGGGAGAGCCGATGCAGAATTCGAGGAGGAAGGTGGGAGGCCGCTACGGAGGTTTAGGGGTAGGGTTAGGATGCCCAAAATGGACTAGGTGTCCATATATAACAAAAGGGGCTAGGGTTTAGGGGGTTTGAGGGGTTTTGAGCCTCGATCGTGATCGGACGGCTTGCGCCGAGGAGGAGGTTAGTGGGTCAGTGAGGGGGGGGCTTAGAGAAGAGAGAAGAGAAGGCAGCCTGCAACAGTTTTCGAGACCAAACGTCCGACGCTGACCCCGACAACGATGCCGCTTATAAGTTTAATCGCGCTAGGGCAAACGAGCCCAATGCGATTTAAACTTGACAAAGCGCCTGTCTCACACTATAATAAGACCGCATGCCAAGTTTCAACCCATTCCGAGAACATTTTATGCCACTTATAAAATAATATTTCAGAGACAAGGATGCCAAAGGCGAGGTGTCTCGACTCAATGGACAACGAGAGAACTAGCGGAACTCAACGGATGCAAGTTTTGAAAATATGCAGATGAAATGCGATGATGACATGGCAAATGCAACACGCAAGCAAATGACATGGCAACGACGGGAATAAATGGTAGACACCGCGATCGAATCCGGGCGCATAAAGCTATGATGCGGTAGATACACCGTGGCCCAAAGGTACCAATGCCCGCTTGGTATCTCGAACCCAGCACACATCGCTCGGGGCCGTTAGTGGAAACTCCCGACCCCCCATGGATTGAACCCGTAATAGGCGATAAACCTGGACTAGGAACTTGAGTGTTTAGGTAGGCTGTGGGCCGACACCCACGCTGGGCTTCCGCTGAAGGTTGTCGAGTACATGTCGCAAGAACGGCAGTAAGTGGAGAGAGCGGTGTGAAGAAGTACACCCCGCAGGTTAATATGATCTATTCAATAGCCGTGTCCGCGAGAAGGACTTCTGGGTTGTCTATAACCGCTCATAGACAAGTAAATGGATACTTCTAAAAGCCTCAAGATAGGTAGGAGTGTTAGGGATGGCCCTCTCTGCGGGTTGACGAGAGAGGATCCACGGTGAGTATTGTGATGGTGTTTAGTGGACTCGCAGCAGCATAAATGCTTTCAAGTGGTGTCACGAGATAGCTTAGCCAAGAGTCAAAGCTGGCTTGCTGCAATAACACCACCTTCTTCTTGAGAATGTGCATGTATGATAGGATTCGCTAGAAGACTTGCTGAGTACCTCCGCACTATGTTTGCTTAATTAATGTTTTCGCACGACAACACCGCCTCGATGGGTTTTATGTAGACCTTGACATTGACGAGTGAACTAGCCACCTGTGGTGATCCAAGGCTTGTGAAGGGCCACTGAGATAGAAGGGCTTCAAATAAGCTTTTCTTTTCTTTAGAGTCTGACTCAGACTAGTTTGCTTCCGCATGTGCTTGTATGTTTGTATGACTTGAGTGTTGGGTCATGTAACCCCACCTGTATGGATATGTTATTTATGGCTTCTGAGCCTCTTAAATAAAGTACTTTGAGTTGTAGAGTTTTGTTGTGATGCCATGTTGTATGTACTCATATCGGGCATATTATGGTATGATTGAAATGCTTGGTATGAGGGATCCCACAAACTAGTTGTTTATCCTGGCAGCCTCTCATATGGGAAATGTAGTCTCGCGGTTCCGAGCGGTAGTAGTCCGCTACATGCCTGGTTCACCGAGTCCCGCTAGCCCAAAGACTACCGCTGGACACTTGATCGGCCGGGCATGTGTTTCACTGCCTTATGTCCGTCTCCTTCGGGAAATGTCACGCAGTGATATTCGTAGTCCCCGCCTAGCCTCCACAAGTCTCGGATACCGGAGTCCTCGTTAGCCTGCTACAGCCCGAATTCATACGCTGATGACCGACATGCTCGATGTGATTCATGTATGCCTGTCCCCATGGGTTAGCGCCGCTTGGTTCACGACCAGCCATGTCGGCCCGGTTCTTTGTCATATGGATGCTAGCTTACACTATCATATATGTGAGCCAAAAGGCTAAAACGGTCCCGCCATGGTAAGGCGACAATTCTGGGAATACCGCATGTGAGGCCGCAGTGATATGAGGTGTTACCGCCAGGTCGATGTGACTTGAATCGGGTCCCGATAAAGATGTCGAGAGTGAAGGCAGAGCATCAAAACCAGCAGGATTGCTATGCTCATGCCGACACCAATGGAAGTGGGATAAACTTGGCATGGACTTTATCACCGGATTGCCAGACCAAAGCAGGATATGATTCAATATGGGTAGTAGGATCGCTTGACCAAAGTGGCTCACTTTATCCCAAAGTTGAAAACCACGATACAAGTGTGAAGTTAGCCAAGATATATATGTCCAGATCGATGTTTGCATGGAGTTCCGAGGACCATCGACGATAGAGGAACACAGCTTACTTCAAAGTTTTGGCATCAGCATACCCAGACTTTGGGAACAAGATTGGAGTTCAAGACATCATTTCACCCAAGCAGACAGATGGATGATAGAGAGAGTCAACCAGATTCTCGGAGGACATGTTGAGAGCCTCGTTAGGCTTAGATTATGGATCTAGTTGGGATGAAAATTTGCCTTCCACAGAGTTCTCATACAACAACAGCTACTGTGCCAGTTTGAAGATGGCACTGCTCAAGCTCAGATGGACGCAGATGTAGAACACCACCGATGTGGGATGGGGTAGGAGACCGCCTTGTTTGGACCAGACTTGATCAAGGAGTCCGAGGAGAAGGTTAAACCGATCCGCGATAGACCAAGATTGCCCACCCAGCAGTAAGACTTATGCACTCAAAACGCAAGGAGGTAACCTAATGAATTGAGATGAGCATATCCACGGTAGTATCACCTTTAAGCAGGAGTGAAACGCTTTGGAGTTATGGAAAATTAGCTCTAGATTTGTAGGACCGCATCGCGGTTTTAGAACGGATGGGAGAAGTTGCCTCATGTCGGAGTTACCCAAGGATCGAGAGTTCACGATGTGTTCCACGATCACACCAAGAAGTGTCATGCCGAGATGGCCGATATACCGTTAAGAGATACAAGGCCTCGGAGGCTATTCTGCTTGGACAAGAATCGACTTATGAGGAGAAGCCAGAAAGATTCTTGACTTTGACAGCCGAAATCACCAAAGAAGGTTATCAAGTTTTGCAAAGTTCAAAGGAGCCACCATACCGAGGAGGAAGCCACCTGGGAACGAGAAGAGGATATCCGCAAGGACCACCCGCACCTATTTTCTAGCCAACCCGAATCTCGAGGACTAGATTCATCTTAAGGGGTAGGTTTGTAACATCCCAAATTTTCAATTTGAATGTTATACATAGGTCATCCATGCATATCATATTTTATTGCATCTTCGCTCGCAATCCTCAAATCCTAAGAAACTCTAGGACCCTCAAGAGAGTTGGGGATTTTCCTTTTCTATATTTGATTTTTTTATCAAATAGCTAAAACGAGGATTTTGATTTTATTTATTTTTCTCCGAAAATATTTCATATTAAAAATAAATGAGGGAAGATAATATGACTTCTCCAAAACAATTGAAATATTGAGGAAAATGTTAAAATCATTTGTTCGATTTTATTTGATTTTATTTGAATTTTATTTGCATTAGAAATTGCACGCTTAAAATTGTATTTTAGGGCCAAGAAAATGTTCATCTCGCTCTAAATATTTCATTTAGACGGTGAAAATTTGTTTTGCATTTTTAGACTTTTATTTTATTTTATACGAGTTTTTTTTTCGCTGGAACCTTTTTTAAAAACCTCAAGGCTCCATCGGCCTAGGGCTCACCCAGCCACTGGCCGCCACTCGAATCGAGTCCGGTAGGACTCACCACCCGCCACCTTGCCCTCCTCCAAGCCGAGCCCCTCTTAACACTACGGGCCACCACCACTATGCTGCTCGGGCCGGAGTTCGAGCCCGAGCCCCGGCGGAGTCGCCGCCTCCCGTCAGCCGAGCCCGCCACCTGCACCCCACGCCCGCCGAGTTCTCGACTGCCGACCTCTCACGAGGTATCCGCCGATCCGAGATCGTTTTTTTAAAAAACCGCTCGCTTTTTTTTCTTCAAACCATAGTTTTCGCTTTTTAAATAGATCGCTTTTTTCTCCGGTTTATTTATTTAGCGAAGCTGTCATTGCTCGCTCGCTTTAACGTAACGCGTTTTTGTTTAGGGTTCAGCAACGAACGCTCGCTCGTTGTCGCTCGCTGCTTTTTCTTTATCGGATTTATTCGCGATTTTTCGATCGCGATTTCATCCGATGTTCGATCTAGTATAACTTTTCGCTGCTTATCGTAATCACGCGATTCACGCGCCTAGAGTTTCGCCTCAAACCCTCTTCCGAATAACCAACTCAAACAAGTTACGCCTCTGCAAAATTTTTCCTTAGTGCAGATTAGTAAACGGATCTTATTTTTCGGCCGCTTGAGTTTTGTTGCTTCGCTTGGTTTGAATCTTTTGCTAACCGGAGTTCTTAAGTTGAAATTTCTGGTCAACCTCTTTATTTGAGTTTTGCTTGTGCATCTTTGCTTGTTGCTTATGTATGTTATTGTTTGTTTCGCATAGAATTCTGAGTGCGAAGCGTGTTACCACGTAGTCTCAAGGATTCATGGATCGTCATCAAGGCAAGGGCAACATAATCGATCATACTTTTTCATACCCAATTTTTATACATTAGCTCAATCTCAAACATTGCATGATTAGGGATGTCATTAACTTGTGAGTTGGGAAGTATTAGTTGAGGTAGAACCTATTGTCCTCTTACTATCAAACCCTTGGGAGTTACTTCTGTGGTTGCTTATATTGCTATGCTATGCTCAGACGTGGTTTGGGTTTGAGGTATCCATGATGATGTGACATTGTTAATTAATGGTTTAATTTAAGGTGGCAACTTTAATACACATCCTGGTGGATTGAGGCACCTGGGAACCCAAGGTTGTCTCTGCTTTATTTTGAAATCCTGTACCCGGTGATCTTCCTATGGACCGCCACCCGTGCTCAAAGGGACTCGAGATTATTTATGCTAGAAACTTCCGTGTAGCCACAAGCTATTATGGGCTCTAGCATAGCTGAGTAAGTTATGTGAAGCTCTTGAAGAGGTAGATCAGCAGGATAGTGGGTTTTGTAGGTTTGGTATGCTCTACCCTCGATTAGAGAGTTAATGTTTCGTATGACTATGTTCTTGCTATCCGCTTCTCAAACACCATGTAGCGCGTAGAATCAAATCTGAGGCGATCGAGTCTTGTGGGGAAAAGTGCGCAAACCTCTCGCAGAGTGTACAATCTAATTATGGTTAGCCGTGTCCCTGCTATGGACAATTTTGAGTATCTAGTACTTGAGTATTCACGCGTATCTCATCACTCTAATTAATATTGTTGGGTTGTTAACTACTTTAATTGGGATTGAGTTAGGGTTATACCTTCTCAATGTTTCAACCACCATGATAGTTAAATTAAATTTATTCCTTGTTGTAGGGAAAAATTGGCTTTTCGTGAAAACTATAACCATAGAGCTTCTACTCAGCCAAATATGCACATGGTGATAGCATTATCCTGTTCTCGCTTCATCAGGTTATATTGCCAAGATATTCCATGTGTCGATTCCTGCTCGCGCTGCAACGTATTATTTTGCGTACTTTTCGCACGAGGAGTAAGGATCATTAGGTCGTTGCTGCAACTCACCTAGCGCCGCTGGAGTTGATGGACCACTTTATCTTCCAAGCCTTCCGTTGTTATCGCATTAGATGGCCTTAAGCCATATTATTGTAATAAGTTCTCTTCAGCAGACATTCTATGTAATAAGTGTGTGATTTCTACCGTTATAAATCCTTCGAGTAATCGTGTGAAAGATTACAGATCTAGGAATGACACCGAAACTACGTAGATTTCTGACCATTTGAGGTCGGGTCGCCACAACCGCGCTGCTTTTCCTCGACAATCGAACTTGTATCCGCCATCACCGCCTCCTCAAGCGCGGGTTTGAAGATTGCTTCAGTGGAATAGTGCGGAATTATTCCTATAATAGCCACTCACAAATTTTGGCCGAGTTCCAAATGGAGGAATCTCCTACAATCTATGATATACTAGAGCTCTGCAAATCTGGACGAGAATCTGACGAATTTAGGGCGTGGTGTCCAGATTCTAGCTCGACCTCCTTTGGAAGATCCAACCATTGATCGACTACTTAATTCTATATGTACCACCCTCAAAATTTCAGCTCGATCCGACCGCCCAAACTCCGAACCTTCCGATTAGTGTATCATTTTTTTGATCTGTCATACAAAACAAATCCGACCCGAGTTCGATTTTTACTTAACGGATTTGACATCCTTTTGAAGGAAGTTTTGTATGGGATATTGTGTTTTGTCTCCCAACACATCCCACTAACTTTAAAATATTTTGAACATGATCT
>JAHIAM010005660.1:0-37730 GCA_021605205.1 Aegilops longissima | reverse complement strand
GCATCTTGTGCTAGGCTTAGGATTGTCTTGTCCATCACATCATTCTCCAAATGATGTGATCCCGTTATCAACGACATCCAATGTCCATGGTCAGAAACCGTAACCATCTGCTGATCAACGAGCTAGTCAACTAGAGGCTTACTAGGGACATGGTGTTGTTTATGTACCCACATGTATCTGAGTTTCCTATCAATACAATTAAAGCATGGGTAATAAACGATTATCATGAATAAGGAAATATAATAATAACTAATTTATTATTGCCTCTAGGCATATTTCCAACAGTCTCCCACTTGCACTAGAGTCAATAATCTAGTTCACATCGCCATGTGATTAACACTACAAGTCACATCGCCATGTGACCAACATCCAAAGATTTTACTAGAATCAATAATCTAGTTCACATCACTATGTGATTAACACTCAATGAGTTCTGGGTTTGATCATGTTATGCTTGTGAGAGAGGTTGTAGTCAACGGTCTGCAATATTCAGATCCGTATGTACTTCGCAAATATCTAGGTCATATTGTAAATGTTGCTTCCACGCCCACTTGGAGCTATTCCAAATGGTTGCTCCACCATACGATCCGGTTTGCTACTAAGAGTCATTCGGATAGGTGTTGTAAGCTTGCATCGACGTAACCCTTTACGCCAACTCTTTATCACCTCCATAATCGGTAGAAACATGTCCTTATTTACCGCAAGGACAATTTGATGTTGTCCAATGATCCATTCCTGGATCATTCTTGTACCCCTTGACCGACTCATGGCAGCAGACACTTCCGTGTGGTACACAAAGATAGCATACTATAGAGCCTACATCTGAAGCATAGGGACGCACCTTCGCCCTTTCTCTCTTCCGCTGCCGGGTCGAGCTTAACTTTGTCGGCGCTTCCGGGAACGGGGTCCCTGTGACTTGCTCGCTCATGCTTACCGCGGCGTGGCTCAAGGAGGCCCAAGACGCCCATCTTCATCAACGCAAGCTCAAGACCTCGCGAGGGGCCAAGCCTCGGTGGATCGACAAGGAGCTTCTCAGCACGGCCTCGCAGTTGGCTCATGAGGAGGCGGAGAGTTCAAGGTGGTACCTCGCGAGGTGCCCATGACGCAAGCCATGACGCACTAAGGGCGCCTGGGCGGGCACCAGCCCGCTGCAGTGTCCTCCTTTCCTCTTGGTGCAAAGGGAGCAAGCGAGGCGTAGAGCATCAAGCAAAGGCATCCGCTTCGTGCAACAAGACCAAGACCAGCCCAACGGCTGGAAGGGAGTCATTAGGAGCCCAAGCAAAGGCCATCACCAGAGCCTTTGGCAAGCGAGGACCAACTTTAGTCAGATAAGTGTACCCGCTGTTCCCCTTCAAATGGCCAATTGTTGGCGCCTTCCCGCCAATATTTGGGAAGAGGCCCAGTGGCCTCGCTTATAAATAGGGGTAGCCACCCCTGTGGCAGGGAGATCGGAATCCTCATCAAGAAACCAGTAGCTAGAGCGACCAACACCACCTAGCGCTCATTGCACCCGCCAAGAACAGACCCACAGGAGGCTATTCTTCCTTGTATTGTTCCTCATCAGCCCAAGAGGCAATCTACCACACCACGCACTAGAGTAGGGTATTACACCACAACGGTGTCCCAACCAGATAAATCTCATGTCTCTTGTGCTGTTCCGCCTAGTAGTTTAGGTCCCATGATTCGGGCGAGGTGCGTAGACGGTGGAGGGTTGATCTCCGCCACAAGACCCCAAAGTTGTTCAACCTCAAGGGTCTGCTGGAACCCGAACCGACATTTGCGCGCGTAGGTGTGCCAGATCCGCCTTTCGCCGCTTCGCTTCTTCCCCACCACCGCAACCATGTCCGACGCCTCGCTCAAGCTGAAGGCCGAGCCGCTTCGCCCTATGTCGCACAGATACCTCCCGCCATGGGCGCCTGCTGCTCTCACCGCTTCATTGCCAATACCGCCACTGCCCGGCGGGAACAGGTAGCAGCATCGCCCCTGCGGCCTCGGCGACTTCTAGGGAGGAGCCGCAGAGCTTCTCGCCACTCGCCTCTGTCAGGCCGTTCTCCGGCTGCCGCGCGTCTCCCCGGGCGTTTCACAGCGCCGCTTCCATCCGCCATGTCAAGACATTCGTCCGCTGGGTCGCCGCTTTCCACGCTGCAGGGGCTCTCGGCCGGACGGAGCTGCCGGCCGGGCTGACCTTCACTCGACCACCCCACCAACTCGGCTGCCTGTGCGCGCCCCATGCTCGTGACACCCACCATCTGCCAGGTTGCTTTCACCAGGCTCCTCATCGACGGGCGGCGCCGCCTCAACGCATTTCTCGGCCGAGGCCTTCAACCGCTCAGATACCTGTGGAGCGGCCGCAGCCCAGCCGCCTTTTTTCGGGCGAGGAGGAGGGTCATCCGCCCTTGGGGCAATCCGCTTCCGTGACCTTTCGCACCTACGACAACTTCCGACGGAACTGGTCAACTTCGACATCGCCCCATCGGCCTCCCCTACAATGCCATCCTGGCTATCCAGCATTACAAATTCATGGCCGCAATCTCCACCGGGGTACAACTCATGAAGATGCCCGGAGCAGCAAGGCGCCTCACTGCGTCCCGGGATACTGGCAGGCGCCATGAAGGCCAGCTCGCCTCAAGACGGCGCGTCAAGAGCGTAGCCCGCTGATGCGGAAGCCCCTCAAGCTCAAGGGGCTGCGCCACCAAGAAGAAGCAGCTTGTTCACTCAAGACAAGGCGGAGACCAAGCAGACACTGCCGACGAGGACGGGTCCACAAACGCCACCTTCACCATAGGCGCCAACCTCGAGCCCTTAACAGAGGAAGCCCTAGTCAAGTTCCTGCGCAACAAGAAGGTGTTCGCCTCGGAGCCCGATCAGTCAAGGGGATCCCATGGGGCGAATCGAGCACCACCTCAACGTAGCCCCAACGTGCCTCCCTGGAAGGTATACAGAAGGCAGTCCACTTAAAAGCAGGCCTTCATCGCTCAAGAGACCCGCAAGCTAGAAGCCGCGGGGGTTATTCGCGAGGTCCGATACCCAGATTGGCTGGCCAACCCTGTGGTGGTGCCAAAGAAGGGAGGAAAGGAGCGCATGTGTGTCGACTTCACCAACCTCAACAAAGCATGCCCGCAGGATCCGCTCCCCCCCTCAGATCGACCAGATCGCCGATTCCACCGCCGAGTGTGACCTTTATGCTTCTTGGACGCTTTTCCGTATCACCAGATCAAGATGGCAGGGAAGACGGGAAAAGACGGCCTTCTTAACCCCGTGGGGAGTGTACTCGCTATACATGCATGCTATCTGGCTGCGAACGCTGGGCAACCTTCCAAATGCTCATGCACATCACCTTGGGCCCACATCTCGAAGAATGTGGAGGCTTACATCAACGACATCGTGGTGAAGTCTCATGAGGCCAAGACCTTGATACAAGACCTGAAGAAACCTTCATGAGCCTCAACGCAGTTGAGCCTGCGTGACTCAACCCAAGAAGTGTGTGTTTGGAGTTCCTCGGCAAGCTCCCCGGTTTCTCGTGTCCCACCGAGGCATCAAGGCAAACCTGTAAAAGTTCAAGGCGGTTGAGGACATGAGCCCACCAAAGACCCTCGTGGAAATGCGTAAGCTCACGGGCGATAACGGCGCTGGGCCGCTTTCTATCTCCCGACAGTAGCGGCGCCTGCCTTTCTTCCACCGATGAAGAAAAGGGGCCCTTCAATGGACTCAAGAGGCCGACAAAGCTGCCCAAGACCTCAAGAGGTACCCCACCAGCCTCCAAAGGATGGTGGCTGTCGGTGTCAAACCGCGGATCTCGGTAGGGGTTCCTAACTGCAAGGCCCAGGCGGATGGTAACAGAGACAAGGGACACGATGTTTACCTGCATTCGCCCTCTTGATGGAGGTAAAACCTCACGCCCCGCTTGATTGATATTGATATTGTGGATGTTTACAAGAGTGGATCTACCACAGATCAAGGAGGCTAAACCCTAGAAGCTAGCCTATGGTATGATTGTAAGGGTTGTTGGATTGTAGTCCTACGGACTAAAGCCATCCGTTTATATAGACACCGGAGAGGGCTAGGGTTACATAGAGTCGGTTACAATGGTAGGAGATCTACATATCCAGACGCCAAGCTTGCCTTCCACGCCAAGGAAAGTCCCATCCGGACACGGGTGAAGTCTTCAATCTTGTATCTTCATAGTCTTGGAGTCCGTTCATGATGATAGTCCGACCGATGATAGTCCGCCGATGATGGTAGTCCGCAATCCGGACACTTCCCTAATCCGACTCCTCAAGAGTCTCCTCTAACCAGGCTTCAATGACGATAAGTCCGCGCGTATATTGCTTGGCATTGCAAGGCGGGTTCCTCCTCCAAATGATAGAAGATTGTGAACACCAGATAGTGTCCGCTCGCAAAATAAATTCCACATTCCACCGTAGAGAGAATAATAATATATACACAAGTTCAATCACGACGCTTTCCATGGCATGACGTCACACCACTACCAAGCCATTACTCAAATTGTTTTTTACTTTACCACCTTAGCGATTTAGCTTAAGTGGTTTCTTGGCACGCCTTGTCAAGCAGCAGATCGTGTTTCCCCATAATCCGGGATTCTCATCAATACGGGCGGTAACCCAACCGCCATTGATGGTGACGCTTGGGAGATAAGCGAGTTTTACCAGCCGGTGGGGACGCGTAAGACTTCGCCTCGCCCATATAAGGGATAAGGATCCACCTTCTCACCCACGCCTTCTTCCTCCTTTGCTTATCCATCTCTCACAAGACTCGAGCTCCAGCGCCAAGTTCACAAGATCTCGCCTCAACCTTCTCCGACCATGTCCGGAGCGGAGGTAAATGGTTGGCCTCCACCGCTAAGGAGGAGCAATCGCTAAACGGCGCGGCACCGGATACCTCTCCGCGATATCACAGACTGCTGCCCGACGAGGGGCAGCTCATCCCCACCTCCAGCCCCATGAGAGGGTTGTCTTTCTTCCCACTTCCTCCGCTGGATCGGGCTTTCCACTTCACCCTTTGTCCGGGGCTCATGTTCTACTACGACCTGGATTTCCATGATCCGCGCCAACTTCATCCTCAACATCTCGGCGCTTATCGTCAGGTGCGAGGCCTTCCTCTCGATCCAGCCCCACTTCGCTTAGGCTCAAGACCTTCAATGTCAAGTCAAGGTAGTGAAGGGCATTCAAGCCGAGTGCGGAGGCGCCATGTTGGGCAAGATGCCCAACATCCTTGGTTCAAGGGGCCTTCGTGGAATCCGCCAAGGGGTGGCAATCGGGTGGTTCTACATCACCGAGCCGCTGGGACTTAAATGGGCGGCGCCCCGAAGTTTAGATTCTGGTATCCCCACGCAGCCTCCCGGAAAGAGAAGGGCTTGCCGTGGGGTAGTTTGAAGGAGCCGACGGACTCCAAGCTCAGATCAAGAAGCTCGTGAAGAAGCTCAGCTGGTTAACATGGTCCAAGTCATGCTCGTCTCACGGATTCTCCCATGCCAAGAGCGGGCATTCAATCTATGGAGTTCGATCCGAACAACACCAGCGCCAACAAGCTCTTCGACACAACGCACGGGCGGCTCCGAAGGTGCTGTTCAAGGGCGCCGGTTTCGTGATCCGCGATCAAGATCGCGGATTTCGCCGCAGCGCCAGCCGACGAGGTAAGTGATTCTACCCTTTACGGGACACTTTTTTTCCATAGTTTGACTCTATGCGGTTTTAATTTCCCTTTCCTTTGACAGATCGATGAAGAAGGCGGAGCAGATTACCCGTCTGCCCTATGCCGTAAAATCCAGAGACGCCGCCTAGCGAGGTTGCTGGTTCCGCACCGCACATGGTGCCGAGAAGAAGGCCAAGAAGGAGGCCACGGGTGCTCAAAGAGTGCCTGCTGTGTGTCCGACGACTGGGCTGACTCTCCCGAAAATGAGGAGGAGGAAGAGGACTCTCCCTGCAGGAGGGAGAGAGGAAGAGGAAGGCTTCCCAACAGGGAGGCCAAGGGTCCAAGAGGGGAAGGACTATTCCCCGGACAGCCCGCCAACATCAACGCTATGCAGGAAGAATGGCCTTCGAGGGCCAGCCTCCGCGAGATCATAAGTATCCGGATTCCTGAATGATTTATAATTTCTTTTTCAAGGCCACATAGTGTCATTCTAATGCCGCATGATGCCTCGTAGTCCGCCAGCTGATGATCTCCCCGCTTCATCGAAGGGTCGCTGGCTTCGCCGGATGTAGACTCCATCCCGACCGCCCACCTCGCGACACCGAGGACGCCGAGGTGGGATCCCTGTAAGGGACCCATCGGGGAGGCCCGGAGGCGCCACAAGGCGCCCTCCCGACTTTGCACCGACTCACAATGTAACCCGCAGTGGTTCCGGAGTCCGCCGGGCGCCCTTCAACAAAGGGCAAGACTGTGACGCCGGGCAGCTTCCGGCCCAACCGAGGCGCTGGTAACTTGTTGGAGGCGCCGCAGCGCCCATCGAGGAAGAACACCGCACTATTATTAGTGCGGTGATTCAAGGTGCAGCTCGCCAAAGGCGGGCTGACCAAGCCTGCAATAGCCTTCTATCGTGCTTTGAGGTAAGAAGTTAAAAATATGCAATGTAATACCGCATAGACAGAGCCCCTCGATGCTCGGTTCGTGTTCGTAAAGAAAAGCCGACCGAGGATCTCAAACAAGATATACGAGGGTTGCTAAAAAATTATGTCAATATGGGTTGCAAAGCTACGCCGCTGACCTTCGCAGACCGATCATGGAGGTCGGTGCATTGAAGCAGAGCTCGAGCGGTCCAGCAAGAGCTCGGGCCAAGGCCAGAAGCAGCTCCAAGACAAAGAAGGTGAGTAACACCACTTTGAATTTGTACCTTATGTAAAAGGATTTAGGTTATACAAAAAATAACAAGGATAACATGGTACCGCAGGGCCACGAACGAGGTGGCGGCCTCAAGGAGGTCCGTGTCCGCGGCCGAACGCAATGCGCCATGGAACGGGGGAGCGAGAAAAGCAGAGGCGCGGGGCGGTGAGTTCAGAAGAGCCTGTGCCTCATGGAAAAGCATGAGAGTTTGAGCTTGACTCAAAGACTCGAGAGTCCGAGCTTGCCTCGCTCTCGAAAGTGCTAAACCGCCAAGGCCGAGGCCCATAAGTCCCTTCAGAGGTTGAATTGATAAAGAAGATAGCGGGTAAGGCATTTTTCATGCAAAGTAAGCATGTGAATGTAAATTACGTGTTACTTACCCGGATTCGAGCTCTGTATGCTTGCAGATCTGCCTCAGCAGCGGTCTCGATGTCACCAGATTCTACCGAGCCGAGGAGGGAGCTCAACGGAGAAGGTCTTCGTCTCAAGATGCCGAGGCCGCCATCCGGTGTTTTTAGCCACCAGTCAAGCAGCTGGTCGAACTTCACAAGGTGGCCGAGCAGTGCCATGAAGGGCCTCATAGTCCGGTTGTGGCCTCGAGAGGCCATGCCCGGAGCTACTTCGCCTCATGCGACGGCTGGTGGATGCGCTCTCGGTGGAGGTTATCAAGCGCCCGCTGTATTGAAGGTGCTGCTGGCCCTTGCCCGCAAAGGTGCATTGGGGCAAGCTGGATGCGGAGAAGCTAATCACCGACGCGCCACCAGCGGGCAAGGAGCATCGACGCCCAAATTTACTATAAGGTTGTCCTCAAGGGTGCCCGCAAGATTGCGGATGAGTGCCCTGTGGATGTAATCTTTGAGTGAATTCGCAATGTGTTATCCTGTGCGCTGAAAACTTTGTTCATATGCTTAAGCAACGCTTGTTTAATTTAAAATATTACCTTCAGGCGGCCGCTTATTAAATCTGAGAGATGGCAAGTCGTCGGCTTCGCCCCCATGCCACGAAAGTGCCGGGGTGTTCGATAAACTTGAGCACTCTTGTTCCCATTTTTGGGTCCATCTAGGAGGCGCCAACACAACGTAACAAGGCAACCGGACTTATAGTGCTTGAACACTCTCACTTAGCCATATAATTCTATAATTTTAAATTTCGCGAAGCCCCTAGTATTCGAAGACCGAATTGGGCGCTATCCACACCTTCATCGGACATAATCCGAACTTCGCCAAGCGGCGAGGTCTTTAAGGACCCGAATGGACCTCTCTAACAGCGACCAGTCTCACGCCTTATCATGCCGGCCGTTTTAGCTTTCCATCGAGGCGTTAACTCTGCTCATCCGGGCGAATCGCAGTGGTTCTCCCAAAGCTACCATAGCCGATAGAACGGAACGTAAGGTGCCAAACATGGAGCCGGGCAAACCCAACTATTGACCCAAGACATGATTCGAGCTGATTCATATAATGCTATAAGTTCGGGTGCCGACTTGTGAAGGTAAAGGACTTTATCACACCATAAAGCGGAGGACATAAGCCCTCGGTGTATTTGGCCGCACTAAGATGGACGGGTGCAACATGTTGTAAATGAACATATATATATATAAAGTAATGCAATTATAGGCAAAAGTGCTGCATTTTATTCGAGAAGATATGCTATCGCATGGAATGATACAAATAGTGCGGAAAGCAAGGGATTCGACGAATTAAAGGCATCTCTCCGTGGGTAGGTCATGAATGTTGTATTTAACAAATTTAATGCTCGTGATGGAGACCACCTGAGTGTTCGTCGCGCCTTTGTCCTTCCCTCGGCTGTTGCATCATGAGTTTGGCAGTTCGCCACGGGACCGAGTTCTGATAAAAAGAGAAAATAAAAGAAAAAAGAGCGACACACTTGGGAGCCCCGTGTGGTCGAACCGCACTGGTCTCATAGGTTGTGCCTTCCCTATGCCCATGGTATCTCCTGTATGTAATTATGTACGCGAGAGTTTGTCTTAAAATTTTGCGAGGGCTGGGGTTAGTCCGATTGATTACGTGCAGCACGGAACGCGCTGTGGTCTTGGCTGATTTTGCCCGGCGCTGCTTGGTCGTGTCCGGTCGCTTAACGCCGGACTCGAGAATTGCCTTAAAAGGCTGCTCAGATTTCGCCGCGAGAGCCGCCAGATGTTCCTCCGCTCGAGGGAGCGCCCGTGTTTCCATTGACCGTGATGATTCCACGAGGGCCCGCATCTTGAGCTTAAGGTATGTATAACGCGCACCGCTGAATTTTGCAACGCGTTCGTCTCGAAAGGTAGCGTGATAGCCGCCATGAACGGGACTATGTCAAGATTAACCTCGCTCGAAATTATCCGGGATCCAAGACCACTTCCAAGGTAATCGACTGCATAATTGGCCTCGACACTGGTACGACGCCTTTGAAGGTCATCGCTGTAGGTTTAACTTTGAAGGTTCTATGCCCATCTTGGCGACCGATCCCGATAAAGCAGGTTCGGCTATCGCCGCCGGCCCATCAGACTCTCGTGAGGTGAAATCCATCAACGATTGGGTCTAAAACCATCGCGCAATCCGCCATGGCGGATATCGGTCGATGGTCTCTCCGATCGAAAATGATCGGGCAAGAGGACCATGGGTTGAATTTTGGGCTGACTGCTCCATCGCAGATACGCCCTTTAGTGCACGCTCGCCCCTCTTGGGAATATGCGCTATGATATCATGTTTACCGTCCTGAACTTGAGGGGGAATCCTTTGTCCTCTCGTTGTTCGCGGCCGTGTCTCTTCCTCGCCATCGCTGTGTAGCCCTTGTCACTGCGTTGGCGACATTTGCTCGCTCGCTTGAATACCCAACAATCTCTCGCTGGTATGGTTAGCTGGCTTTTCGGGGTTCCATGTATTTGACAAGAGCGGTCGAGTATTCGGTCCAAATTGGACGGGCCCGGAGTGGTTCTTTTGAATGGCTTCTTCCGCTGACTGGTTTGAGCCTCGAATCCGCGCTGACCGCCAGATCCTCATTGCTGTCACCGCACGCGGCGCTTGGTTTTGTTTCGACGCAACCGCCATTGCGGTCCTTGGTATCCGGACTGCCAGCGCTTTTTGCCGAGGTTGTTATCGCGAAGCGAGCCAGTTATCCTCTCCCGCATGTAAGCGGTCATGAGGGATGTGAGGGCTGCCATGGATTTCGCTTCTCCCCGCCCTAGGTGCCGGGCCAGCCACTCGTCATGATGTTATGTTTGAAGGCAGCGAGTGCCTCGCATCCGGACAATGATGATTTGATTTTTCTTTGTTAAGAACAAGTGTCCGTAATTGCTCGGCCGATTCGTCTGCTGCTGGATTATGTGGCTTAGGTCATCTCAAGGTCCGTGGTCGCATACACGCGTTCTCGAAGTTGTCGAGAATGCGGCCTCCGTGTCTTCCCAAAGATCCAATTGACTCGCGGCAGGCTGTTAAGCCAATGCCGAGCTGGTCCTTAAGCTTGAGCGAGATATTTGATGGCGAAGATTGCCGCCGGGCCATGTGTATATGGAGGAGATAATCTCAATCCGCACTGCTGGGTCTCGCAGCCATCGAGGATTCGATATTAACGGGTTTGAACCTTCGTGATTTCATGATCCATTACTTCGCCGAAGCATAGTGGGTGCAGCGCTCAGATTGAGCAATATCGCGACGTAGCTCGAGAGAGCGCTTGTTCCGCTGTGTTCGCCCGCCGAGTAGTTGTATCCGTGCGATGGTATTCGCTGAGGTCGTGGGCATCCACGTGATCCATAGATAGATCTGGATTGTCCGCCTTGTCCTCCAATATATCTTGCAAGTTCGGCGCTGCTCCCGTGGCTTCCTGCTTTTAGAGCGGCGTCGGGCACGGTTTTGTGGAGGGCTTGCACGCCTCTATCGCGCCACGAGGTGGTCGGTCCACCCAGACAGCGCCGGTGATGCTGCCTCTTCTAATCGGGGAGCAACTTGCGCTTTATGTAACTTTTGAGGGGCGCTCGAAGTTCAACTTTCGCCGCGATGACCTCGGTCCATCTGTCCGCCAAGAGGTCTTGATCAGCTTGAAGATGTTGTTGCTTTTTCTTTAGGCTGTCTCGCCGTGGCCATTAGCTCCGCCTCAAACGCCTTGTTCGACGGGATCCTCAGCACGACGATTCATCGTCGCCGAGGCTTGCCTCGCCTCCGGAGGGAGGTAAGCAATTGTCATCCTCGACCTTCTGCCCCGCCGCCTCTCCCGATGGCTTGCTTCGCCTCCCCCCGCTGGATCGTAAGGGAGGGAGTTGTCTTCGCACTTTCTCGGGTGTTATTATCTCCGTGCCGGAATTCCATTCTTGCCGTGGCGGATTTAGAGCGGCGCCACCGACGCCGGGGCTTGGGCTGTTTCTTTAAGGAATCGCCCTCCGCTTTCTTCATTCCCCATCTTTTGGGGTGTCCACCATGTATATGTCGATGACGAGGTGGTTTTCCAAAGGTCTCCGTAGGCACCGGTTCTGGTAGTCTCCGCATCGCCGCCCATACCATCGATGTCTTCGAGTCGAGTCGAGTACGCCGTTAAATCGCCGATGGTGGCTACGGTGGGTGGTGGTGGATCTGAATTTCTTCGCCGTCTGCTGCCCCACCCGCCCTGGTCGAAGTTCGCCAGGCTCTCCGGATAGCGAGAGATGCTTCAGTGAATTTATGATATCGCCGAAGGGCGAAAAGTCAAACATGTCCGCGGGCGGTGAATTCCATGATCGGCGCCAATCGGATTCAACAGTAAGGGCGCAGGAGGTCCGGAGTCGCAGAGTCCGCGCCGGAGTCATGGGCTTTATGCAGACAAGGTAAGTGTTCGGCCCATCTCCGTGGGAGTTGCAGCTCGAGGCGGTGTCCAGCCATCCGCCCTCGATCCGAAGCGATCGGCTCCGACTATGAGTCGGAGCGGATTCGTGGGCGGCCTCCAAGGTGCTGCCGCGGCAGAGTTAGGTCATGCCCATCGAGACAGCTGCGCACGCTTGGCTGTGGCTCAGGTCCATCAAAGATCAAGTCCCCGCGGATGTCACCGTGAAGTTTAGGCTTCCAAACCTGACCTGATGGCTAAGGGCGAAGCTGATCCGCTCCAGATGGCCAAGGAGTTGCCCGCAGCGGTCGCCGATACGTAAGATCTGTCCGGGAGAAAGGTCTCACCCAGACTGCGCCGATGTTGATTTAAGAGGCCATCAAGCTTCATCGGTGACGCATACGTAGGAACTCTCAATGAAAGCACCAACGCCGGTGTCAAACCGCGATCTCGGTAGGGGGTCCTGAACTGCAAGGCCTAGGCGGATGGTAACAGGAGACAAGGGACACGATGTTTACCTGTGTTCGGGCCCTCTTGATGGAGGTAAAACCTCACGCCCCGCTTGATTGATATTGATATTGTGGATGTTTACAAGAGTGGATCTACCACGAGATCAAGGAGGCTAAACCCTAGAAGCTAGCCTATGGTATGATTGTAAGGGTTGTTAGGATTGTAGTCCTACGGACTAAAGCCATCCAGCTTTATATAGACACCGTGGGGGCTAGGTTACATAGAGTCGGTTACAATGGTAGGAGATCTACATATCCAGACGCCAAGCTTGCCTTCCACGCCAAGGAAAGTCCCATCCGACACCGGTGAAGTCTTCAATCTTGTATCTTCATAGTCTTGGAGTCCGTTGATGATGATAGTCCGCCGATGATAGTCCGCCGATGATGGTAGTCCGCACACGGACACCCCTAATCCGGACTCCTCAAGGCCCCTGCTATCAGGAGCTCCTTGGTACTTACTCGCGCCACTGCTACTCCGCTTAGCGTAGCCCTGGTGGCAGTTAGGGAGGAGCGCCAGCCAAGGCTACGGCCACACCGAGCTAAGGCAAGGCCGAATCGAAGGAACTCGCAGGCCGCACCGCAACGGAAGAAGATCAGCCATCGGCAGAAAGCACACCAAGGGCGGAGAGGCCTCCATCCAAGCACCCAGCTTCGAGGCGCCACCACTGGAGGCACCACAGCTTCCTGAAGACGCCACCAAAGACCGACGCCTAGCCTCGCCGAGCACCCGTGTACTTCACAAGACAAGGTTACGGGATGCGAGGGCATGATACCCCATGCCGCAGGCTCCTCCTAGCACTGTTGGTGGCTTCTGCAAGCTGCGCACTACTTCTAGGGTCATCCAATCAAGGTTGTCTCAGCATACCCCCGGAGAGGGTGCTCAGAGCCCCAACTCGGCCGGAAGGGTCGCCGAGTGGAACATTGAGCTGCAAGCATTCCACTGAGTTCAGCACAACCAGAGTCATCAAGGGGCCACACTGCAGATTTCGTGGGTCAATGGACAGAGGCACCGGGCCTCGTGGCCAGCAAGGATCGATCCCTCTCCCCTGTGAAGCCGGGCACCAAGGTTGGGTCATGTACTTCGACGGAGCTGCTTCTCCAGCAGGCGCTGGGCTGGGGCGGTGCTCATATCTCCTGGCCAGACAAGCTCTACTATGTCGTGGCAGCTCTATTTCCAAAGAAGGCGAGAAGGTCTCCAACAATATAGCAGAATACGAGGGGCTGAGAAGGGTCCAAGGCTGCCGCTGCCCTGGGGTGAAGCGCCTTATCGCTCAAGGGCGATTCTGCAGCTCCTCACAATTTCTCCAACAAGGTGTACGAGCCAAGAGATGAACACATGGAGGCCTACCTTGCAGAGGTCCGGGATGGAGAAACAGTTCTGGGTAGGAGCTGCAGCACATGCCCCAAGCACCAATCAAGAGGCCGACGACATCGCCAAACGAGCCTCTGTGAGGTTACCCCAGAGCCGGGCGCCTTTGAGGAACGGCTTCAAGCCCTCACCCCGCCACTGCTATCAAGCACAACACAGCTCGGGTGGAGCTCCTCACCACTGCCTCGGGAGCCCCACTGTGGCTCCGCCTCGGGAGCACGCCGCTTCCTAAAGATGGAACCTCAAGAGGGGTGCTGGATCACGGAGCTCAAGAGTTACTTAACGCATGGAACTTTGCCGGAGAAGGAGGAGGAGGCAGAGCGTGTGGCGCGGCAAGCCACGGCATCGCCACCTGGCATACCAGCGACGGCTGAAGCCGCCTTGGGACTGGGACCCGTCGGCGCAGAGCATCAAGCCCTCATGAGGACTGAAAGGAGGAAACTGAGCTAGAACGGAATGAGCATCTCGCACTGCTTCGTAAAAAGGATTATATTGACGGATGGAGCTACAAACATCTTACAAGCCCCCGGGTATATTCTTGGCTCGCAGAACAAAAGGCGCGATCCTAAGGAATCCTAACCACAGGGGCATCGCGGCAGATGCCATCATCAACAAGTGGGCCACCCGTCCGGCGCCAAACCCATCCAGATCAGGGCGGCGACGACTGACGAGCCCGCCTTACTCCGGGAGCGGCGCTGGCTCGGAGGCTCATAGCAGCTGCCGTCAGATCCGCGCCGCGGAGTCGCTGGATCCCACGGCGCCCATCGCCTCGAGGAGCGCCAAGGGGCGGCGGCCGGCCTCGCCTCACTGCAGCAGACCCCACCACCTCTCCCGGCAAGACTTCCACCGACGACCTCCGTCAAGACCTTGAAGGACACCACCAAGCACCATCGCAGACCTGTGGATCATGAGGGCGCCTCGCCCCGCAGACCAGCGACTCGCCCAGCCTCGAGTCATGAAGACTCGCCTGGGCAACTATCGCGACCGCCTCTGGCCATGAGGGTGCCGCAGCCTGGCAGTTGCGGCCAGAGTCCTGTGGGGTTCCTTCGCGGACGACGGAGGCGAAGAAAGAAGGAAGACGAATCCAAGATTTAGGAGGCGGGCGACGCAAGCACGATCTCCCGGCAGAGCCTCGGCGTGGCTCCAGGGGAAGACGACACCTTCGGACTCCGGCCGGCATCGCCGGTGGCGCTGGCTGTGCGCCTGGCCGCCTCCTTCGAGCCACCAATGTGCAGACAAGGGAAGAGGGAACCCTGGTGGCGGCCGCCGCACCAGGCATGGGCGCCTCGGCGAGCGCCTGCCCTCGACACGAGAGGGCAAGCCGCTTTTGGGGGAGCAGGTCAGGTCCTCTTGAGGAGCCTTTCTTCTTCCGTGGAGAATCGCGGATCGGAGCCATGGCAACCAGCATTTAAACGAGGAGGAGGAGAAGCGTAGGATAGATCGAAGGGCGCTACCGATCCGCATTTATAGCCGGGCGAAGGCCAACTGGCCGGCCTCCACGATCACCGTAATCATGACCGACCCGCATGCAGGACTTGTCAATCCGGTGGTTACCGAGGCATCATGGGGAAGCAGCGACGCTGTCTAATCAACCGCCACGCTGGCACCCAAGGTCAGCAGGCTGTTAGGGGCCCGCGACGCCAGACCTGCCCTTTCGCCTCGCCGCCAAGTTCGGCGCTGCCAGGCCTGGGCTACTGGTCGGCGCTCGGGAACGGGGTCCCCAGACTTGCTCGCCATGCCCAAGGGCGTGGCTCAAGGAGGCCCAAGATGACCCATCTTCATCGACAAGAAGCTCAAGACCTCGCGAGGGGCCAGCTTGGGCGGACGACAAGGAGCTTCTCGTGCACGGCCTCACAGCTGGCTCATGAGGAGGCGGAGAGTTCAAGGCAGGGTACTCGCGAGGTGCCCATGACGCAAGCCATGACGCACTAAGGGCGCCTGGGCCGGGCACCAGCCCGCAAGCAGGTCCTCCTTTCCTCTTTGGTGCAAAGGGAGCAAGCGCAGCGAGAGCATCAAGCAAAGGCATCCGCTTCAAAGCAACAAGACCAAGACCAGCCCAATGGCTGGAAGGGAGTCATTAGGAGCCCAAGCAGCGTCCACCAGAGCCTTTGGCAAAGCGAGGACCAACTTTAGTCAGATAAGTGTACTCGCTGTTCCCTTCAAATGGCTAATTGTTGGCGCCTTCCCGCCAATATTTGGGAAGAGGCCCAGGCCTTCGCCATAAATAGGAGTAGCCACCCCTGTGGAGAGAGATCCCAATCCTCATCAAGAAACCAGAGCTAGAGCGATCAACACCACCTAGCAGTTCATCGCACTCCGCCAAGAAATGCACCTCACGAGGCTGTTCTTCCTTGTATTGTTCCTCATCAGCCCAAGAGGCAATCCACCACACCGCACATTCGAGTAGGGTATTACACCACAATGGTGGCCTGAACCAAGATAAATCTCGTGTCTCTTGTGTTGTTTCGCTTAGTAGTTTAGGTCCCAGCGATTCGGGCGAGGTGCGAGACATGGAGGGTTGGATCTTCAAGCACCCTAGTGTTCGAACCTCAAGGGTCTGCCGGAGCCCGAATTCGACACCTCAAGACCGGCCCGCCTCACAGACAGCACTCGCCTGCGGGCGATGAAGCTCCCGGGCGCCTCAACCGCCTCCTCAAGAAGGCGCCTGCCCCAAGGCTGCGTGGCCTCTGGCGGAACCCGCCTGCCAGGCGCCGCGCTGCAAGAGCAGAGCTGTCAAGAAGTTCTCGCCCACGAGAAGCTGCCCGAGCGCCTCCCGCCCAAAGACGTCAGACTCTGCTGCCCCCTGCCACAAGCGTAGGAGGCCCGCAAGACCAATGTAACGCCTCGAGACCGACGGCCCAGAAGACTTCCAGCTATTCTGAGTTTCGCCGTGTGTCTTATTTGCTTGTTGCATTGCATCTTGTCATCTCTTGCATTGCATCGTTTCATCATGCCATCATACCATTAATTTTTATAACTCTTCTAAATAAATTGTATGGATTTTTCGATCCATTTAAATCGAGGGATTCACTTGGTGACTTCTCTTTATAACATATCCTCCCAATATTAGGGAGCTATATTAAAATATTCCATTATTTGGAATTGATCATAACCCACTTGCAAATAATTCTCCATGCCTTTGTTATCTCACTTCTTGGTCTCCAACCTTGCCCATAAATTATTTCGTCATTTTCCGGAGCCCCACCGAAATCCTCAACATTTTGGACCTTCCCAACCTCACTTCCTATTCAAATCATTTGAATTTAATTCAAATGAGTTTGAATTTACATCTTGCAATCTTGCCACTTCTATTTTTCTGTGGTCATGCTTATTTTTATGAGTCCAGAAAATTGTCCTTCCGCTCAAACTCTTTTCCCTAACCCCCTTCTTTTTCCTTTTCTATATTTCTTTTCTCGCTTAAGAGTAGAGGGAGACAGAGTCAGCCTTTGCAGCCTAGCACTCGCAAACCAGCTAGACCAGACCGCCCATTTGCCCTCGGAGGACCAGCTACACCCTCTAACCCTAGCCGCAGGGAGAGCATCGCCGATCCCATCTCCTCTCCTCGATCCCTCCACACACCCACGCACGCAGCCCTCGATCCCCTCTCCTCCTCGCCGCCTCTCCACTGCAAGCACCGCCACCGCCACCCACCTCCTCGCCTGCCGCCTGCAGCTCACCACGCCTGCTTCTCCTCCCGCTGACGCCTCCTTCGGCTGCTCAGGCTCAGCACCTCCTCCTCATGAGCTTGTGCAGCCATGGCGCCCAGAGAGCCTCAAGACCACCCTCGCCGAGGACATGGCTGCTGCGCCTTGCTCCTCCGGTGACAAAATCAGCAGCCCTGGCCCCGAGCACCTCTCCTCTGCTCCTGAGCTGCCCCAGCCTCGCTTCCCTGCTCGCCCTCGAGCAAGCAGCTCAGCGCCGCCGTCAGCCATGAACCAGCAGAGCCCCCATGTCCGCCTCTAAGCTCCTTAGGAAGCCGCGCCACCTCTCGACCATGACTCCGCGAGATCCAGCAGCCCCGCCGGACTGCTGCTCCACCGCCTCCTCCTCAGGCTGCCCTTTTGTCGCTGCTAAGGCCATCGAGTCCAGGGACACAAGACCGCCGTGGTTTTTTCGACAAGTACCACGACGACTGCCGAGACCGCCAAGTTCCACTACCGATGAACGCTTTGGACCGCTAAGTTCGACAACGATCCTCGAGACCATTATGTTGCACGCCAACATGAGCACGACCACGGATGGCTACCTGATGGATTTCGCTGTTCCGCTTCAACAAGTGTACTTTCACGCCTTGATTCGCCAAGTACCGCACCGACACCAAGTACTCTACCGATGACTCGAACGCTCACGAACCCCGTACCACGATTTAACATGTACGGCCACACGACGACCCGCCAAGACCCTGAACAACTACCGTCATGAGAACCACTACTTCCTCCGAACCGATTCGCTTCAAAAATGCACGCTCAAGGTATACCGTCGAGATGATCACCCGTGGACCGAATCCATGTGTTGTATGAGATGCACCCTATGTTTGCACTGCGTCTGCTTGTCCTTGCAAATTCTCCTCGCTTCCATGCCACTAACCCGTGGAACCCGTAGTCGGAGCACCCCACCATTTCTAGCATGTTCTACACATCCGACACTTCGCTTGCATCGGTATCTCAATCAAGTTATCAAACCGATATGTTGCCGTGGCATCATTTTCAGATTCGCTGTCGCGGCACCCGCTTTGTTCCGCCATGGTGACCCAAATGCTTCATAACATGCTCATGTCAACTTTTAATAAAATTGCATATAACTTGTATATGTCATCCAGATCATGTTAACAACATTAAAATGTTTATATTTGTTGTTTCCATTAATTTGCTAAATGCATATGGGGATTTCCAAATTGTTGTTTGTTATTTCCGGCCTCATTTAAATTTGCCTAAATAGTTAGTTTACTTATGCCTCACCTCTTGCCATGTTTAACAACATTTAATATTGTTGGGTACATAACCGAGAGAGAACTAAATAATTGTTGTGTTGTTTTGTCAATATGCAACTCGTTGCATATTGAGCTCCATTTAACTTGTAGTTTTGTCTGTGCATATTGCCATGCCATGAATCATTAAACCGGACATGCATCATACTTGTTTGTGCATCATGCCATGATTATGCTTGTGTGTTTACCATGTTGTTTCTTTGTTTCCGGGTTGCTTCTCTCGTTAGCTTCAGCTTCTTTCCGAGTTGTGAGGATTCGCTCGACTTCATCCGCTTGTCTTCTTCATGGACTTGTTCTTCTTCCTTATGGATTTCGTGCAAGATGACCATACCTCGAAATCACTTCTATCTTTGCTTGCTAGATGCTCGCTTCTTTGCGATGCCCATGCTGCGATGCCTACCACTTGCTATATCATGCCTCCCATGTTGCCATGTCAAGCCTCTAACCATCCTTTCCTAGCAAACCGTTGATTGGCTATGTTACCGCTTTGCTCAGCCCCTCTTATAGCGTTGTTAGTTGCAGGTGAAGATGAAGTTTGTTCCTTGTTGAACATGGAGATGCTGTTCCTTGTTGGAACATGTTTACTTGTTGGGATATCACAATATATCTTATTTAACTAATGCATCTATATACTTGGTAAAGGGTGGAAGGCTCGGCCTTATGCCTGGTGTTTTGTTCCACTCTTGCCGCCTCTAGTTTCCGCCATATCGGTATTATGTTCCCGGATTTTGCGCCCCTAACGCGTTGGGTGATTTATGGGACCCCTTGACAGTTCGCTTTGAATAAGACTCTCCAAAGAAGGCCCAACCTTGGTTTTACCATTTGACCTAAGCCTTTTTCCCTTGGGTTCTGCAGACTAAGGGTCATCTTTATTTTACCCCCGGCCAAGCTCCTCGTGTGTTGGTCCAAACTAGAGCACCGTATGGGACCATTCCTTGGCAACTTGGATTACGCCGGTACTGTGACGCTTAGCTTATCCGTGTGCCCCGAGAACTAGATATGTGCAGTTCCTATCAGATTTGTCGGCACAGCAGGTGGTCTTGCTGGTCTTGTTTTATTGCTGTCGAAATGTCTTGTAGTCCGGATTCCGAGATCGATCGGGTCTTCCCGGAGAAGGAATATCCTTCGCTGACCGTGAGAGCTTATAATGGGCTGTTGGGACACCCCGCAGGTATTATCTTTCAAAGCCGTGCCCATGTTATGAGGCGATGGGAATTTGTTAATGTCCGTTGTAGAAAACCCGGTTGACTTTAATTAAAATACACCAACCAAGGTGTAACCGTGATGGTCTCTTCTTGCGGAGTCCGGAAGTGAACACGGTGTTGGAGTTATGCTTGACGAGGTTGTTCTAGGATCACTTCTTGATCATAGTTGTTCGACCGTGCTTTTGCTTTCTTCTCGCCTCATTTATGCATGTTAGACACCGATATGCTAGTCGCTTGCTGCAGCTCCACCTCACTACCCTGTCCTACCTTTAAGCTTAATAGTCTTGATCTCACGGTGTGAGATTGTTGAGTCCCCGTGACTCACAGATACTTCCAAAACCAGTTTGCAGTGTGCCGATGAAACTGCAGGTGACGACGATCCGAGCTCAAGGAGGAGCTTGATGAAGATCTTGTTCATTGTGTTGTTTCGCTTCATTGATCAAGAGTGGAGCTCAGCTTGGGACGATCGGGATCTGTAGCATTTGGGGTAGTCTTTTTATTTTGGTTCCGTAGTCGGACCTTGATTGTATCTGTATGATGTAATGTTTTACTCATGTATTGTGTGAAGTGGCTATTGTAAGCCAACTATGTATCTCTTTCCCTTATGTATTACATGGTTGTGTGAAGATTACCTCACTTGCGACATTGCTTTCAATGCGGTTATGCTCTAAGTCGTGCTTCGACACGGGAGATATAGCCGCATCGAGGGCGCTATAAGTTGGTAATCGAGCCATCCCCACTTAGGAGCCCCTCGCTTGATTGTTTGTCATGCGTTGTTGAGTCTAGAACAAAATGTTTTGAGTCTTAGGATTATATATATCGGAGAGTAGGATTTTTTACTCCTCACCCCTTCGTCGCCCCGGTGAGGCATCCCGACGAGAGTTTTGACTTTCTCTCCTCAAATTTCACTAAAAAATTTAGGATCACGCTGGTATCTTGGAATCGCTCCGATGATTTTGTGACGAGAACATTGTTCTGGTGCCTCCCGACATTTAGGGGTTGTGGCGTGTCCCGGGAGTTGAGCTCCGAGGTGTTGTCGCCACAATTTTATCATTGCAGTTCGAATACCGAGCTTTGCCGACATCGAAAATCTCTTTTATGCAGTTGTTGGTGAGATAACTCGATAACCCAAAGATCGGGCGTAGCTCGAGAGTATTGCCATAACTCGATAACGGATGCTTTTTGAAGGTTGAGGTACACGATTTCAAGATTTCTTGGTTATGTGTTGACGGATGGATACAACTCGATCTAGGTATTGTTAGTTTGGGTGATATATTTTGTGTCCCTATATCCCCAACACCAGATTGCATAACCGTAAAGTTTCGGAGTTTATAGGTGGAATTCAAGTAGCTCCTAGAATATCTTTCCGATGATGCATGATATGGGATTGGGTAAATCTCATCATATGTATTTGGTCCGCTTATTCTCGCAAGCCAAATCCTTTGTTTTTGTTTTGTTTTGTGGTATTCGAGTTGCTTCAATGTCAAGTGTTGATTCCATACCTTTCCTAAATGGTGTTCTCATATTTCTATGTGAATACTAATCCTTCTTGATCACCGAGCTTGCCATGTTAATTCCTTTCCAACCGACGTGCTTCTGTTCAAGTGAATCCGATCATTTCAACATTTGCGAGATCAATTCTAAGTTTTCTCAACGGTGTTCATTTCATCCGACCCAACTTGCCTTTGTTTTCCCGCCCTCCCACCCTTTTTCTTCAAGGACTCAAATTTCTTAACCAAGTATCCATTTTATTGAGGGAAGTTTCTTAATTCTTTTCCTTTAAATGTTTTATCCGTGATTTCTCATGAAGACGCTTAAGGAAGCTTCAACCTTATCATTGTTCCATTCTAATTTTCTTCTCCGTGGATTTAGTTCAAGATTTCGTGTTGATCTTAATCCTTTCCTCGCTTTCTAATGCTTTCATACCGTGTATCTCCTAATCATTCACTTCGCTATTCATTTGGTTGGGAGTGATGAAGATATCTCAAGATTCGTGTTTCCATTCTTAATCCGCTCAAGTTATTTCGAGATTGTTATCTCATTCAAGCCATTCAATTCAACCGTGCAATCTCTGCTTTCAAACAATCGCTCAACGGTGGTTCTTTTGAGTGGGCCCTAACCCACATGTCTTTTCCTGTGATCTTACCCGACTCTTCTAATTTTTCGAGTTATTCTCAAATTCTTTTGCAAAGTTTGATGTAAGGATGAATTATCATCACCAAATGTCTTTCTCCAAGATCTTTCAAATTCTTTCATCGTTGGTTCAACCTTTCTAATTTTCATTCCGGAGTGCCTCAACAATTCATGGTGGTGTTTCGTCGTCATTCTTGAATTTTGAAGACCAAGAAGAGTTTCTTTAATCTTGCTCCATTCTCTTCAAGATTCATGGTTCTAGCTTCGTGCCATCCTCATAATTGTTTTGATTGTGAGAATTCTTTTCACCCATCCGAGCAATTCAGAGTCTTTTCAGTTTGATTCTCCTGAGCCCATCATCTCAGAATTATTCATTTCAGCTTTCATCTCTCATTCTCCAAATCTTACCGTGCATCGCTCAAATATCCTCTAGTCAGTTCATGATCTCTTCGCTCTAATGTATCTAAATTCCGTCAAGCATCTTTATTCGCTTTCTAATTCTTCCCGTGATTTGTGCCTTTCTACGCTCATTCTCAATTATTACGGTGGTTCATTCAAGAGTTCTCTTCCTTCGTTATTATATAGATTCATTTGTTGTTTCCAAATCCCACCGTGGTTCCATCAATACCTTCTCAAGTTTGCGCTTATATCTCTATCTCAGTAATCATTTTTCAATGAGAATAAGTAGTATGCCAAATCCATTGCTTGCCATCAATTTAATTGGTGAAGGATCAGCATAATGTAATTTTATTCTTGTTTCATCGAGTAAGTTCAATTCTTATTCCGAGGTTCATCAAAATTTTGATTTCAGTTGTTCATCTTTTCTTTCCCCGGAGTTCCAAGCTCTCATCATCACGAAGATCCATCTAAATCATCGCAAGGCTTCACCTGGTGTTTTCAACTTCTCTTCTTTCTATCACCCTTTTGTTTACCGGAGTTCATCATGGAGGCTCTACATGGTGCTTCCTCAAGGATTCTTTTCATTCTTCAATTGTTCTTCAAGATTTTCTCGGTTAAGATCCGCCAAGCTATACTTAAAAATTAAACATGGTGTTCAACACATGTTTGTTTAGAGGAGCTCAAGCATTTCTTCATCTTGCATTTCAAAGTGCAATTCTTCTACAATATCTTTTGAGGCGGTGTGATGTCATTTTGACAGTTTCATTCATGTTTCATGATTCACTTGTTGTCAAGAATGAGATATTTAAATCCATCAATCTCTTCCTTGAGTCATCTTGGTTTAGATTTCACCTAAAGCTTTCCCTAAGGAATGTTGCCAATTGTGGTGCTTATCAATGATCCAAGTTTTCTCCTATTCTCTCGCTAATCAAGTTTTCATCTCCGTGTTGCTCTCAAGCAATCAATTGTTTTTCGAGTGGCATGTATTCACCGTAAGTTTTGAGTTGTTTCCATAAGCCCACTACAAGTTTATTCTTTTCATTGTTGATTTTTCAACAACTCCGTTCTAGCCTTCCTCGTAAGGATGTTTCTTTCAAATTCATTTGTGGTAGAAGTTGTCATTTTCTTCTCCATTCTATTATTCCAATGATCTATCTTCTATTATTTCTTCCAGAGGCATTGTGATGTTGCTCTCTTCACCCATCACCTCGTTTTGTCAAGATCATGTTATTTTCTTACTTATCCATTTAACCGGAGTGTTGTGTCATCTCTTCAAGTTCTTTTCATCTTATCAAGTTTCCTTCTTCTTCCAGTCGGAGTGCTGTCAAAATTATATCAATCTTATTCCTTCTCTATCTAGTTTTAACCGGAGTGGTTTCAATATCTATCTTATCACTAAACCTCTTGGTCCTCATCGAATCCCTTGTTCCTCTTTTCTAACGGTGTGTTTTCAACTTTGCTCATCTTTGTTGTTTTCTTTCTTTCATTTTGCTCAACATCTCAAGGTTCATGGTTTCACTCGTTTGTCGAAGAAGCAACTTAGTTTTACCTCTTATCTTCCTCTTTCTTTTCCCTCCGGTGCCATCCTAGATCTCGGGACGAGATCCTCTTGTAGTGGTGGAGTGTTGTAACGCCCCGAGACCGACGGCCCAGAAGACTTCCAGCTATTCCGAGTTTCGCCGTGTGTCTTATTTGCTTGTTGCATTGCATCTTGTCATCTCTTGCATTGCATCGTTTCATCATGCCATCATATCATTAATTTTTATAACTCTTCTAAATAAATTGTATGGATTTTTCGATCCATTTAAATCGAGGGATTCACTTGGTGACTTCTCTTTATAACATATCCTCCCAATATTAGGGAGCTATATTAAAATATTCCATTATTTGGAATTGATCATAACCCACTTGCAAATAATTCTCCATGCCTTTGTTATCTCACTTCTTGGTCTCCAACCTTGCCCATAAATTATTTCGTCATTTTCCGGAGCCCCACCGAAATCCTCAACATTTTTGGACCTTCCCAAACCTCACTTCCTATTCAAATCATTTGAATTTAATTCAAATGAGTTTGAATTTACATCTTGCAATCTTGCCACTTCTATTTTTCTGTGGTCATGCTTATTTTTATGAGTCCAGGAAAATTGTACTTCTGCTCAAACTCTTTTCCCTAACCCCCCTTCTTTTTCCTTTCTCTATATTTCTTTTCTGCTTAAGAGTAGAGGGAGAGAGCAGCCTTGCAGCCCAAAGACTCAAAACCAGCTAGACCAGACTGCCCATTTGCCCTCGGAGGCCCAGCTACACCCCTCTAACCCTAGCCGCAGGGAGAGCATCGCCGATCCCATCTCCTCTCCTCGATCCCTCCACGCCACCCACGCAGCAGCCCTCGATCCCCCTCCTCTCCTCGGTCGCCTCTCCACTGCAAGCCACCGCCAAGGCCCACCTCCTCGCCGCCGCCTCAGAGCTCACCGGCTCGCTTCTCCTCCCACGGCTGACGCCTCCTTCGGCTGCTCAGGCTCAGCACTCCGTCTCACAGCTTGTGCAGCCATGGCGCCACAGAGCCTCAAGACCACCCTCGCCGAGGACATGGCTGCCACGCTTTGCTCCTCCGGCGACAACATCAGAGCCCCTGTGTCCCCGAGCACCTCTCCTCTCGCTCCCACGCAGCGCCCCAGCTCCTGCCTCCCATGCTCGCCCCCGAGCAGCAGCTCACGCCACCGCCGCCAACAACCAGCAGGAGCCCCATGTCCGCCTAAGCTCCTTAGGAAGCCGCCACCGCCTCCTCGACCACGACTCCGCGAGATCCAGCAGCCCCGCTACCGACCGCTGCTCCCGCGCCTGCCTCCTCTCAGGCTGCCCTTTTGTCGCTGCTAAGGCCATCGAGTCCAGGGACACAAGACCGCCTCGGTGGTTTTATTTCGACAAGTACCACGACGACCGCCGAGACCGCCAAGTTCCACTACCGATGAACGCTTTGGACCGCCAAGTTCGACCACGATCCTCGAGACCATTGTGTTGCACGCCAACATGAGCACGACTACGGATGGCTACCTGCATGGATTTCGCTGTTCCGCTTCAACAAGTGTACCTCACGCCTTGATTCGCCAAGCACCGCACCGACACCAAGTACCTCTACCGATGACTCGAACGCTCACGTAACCCTGCATCACGCATTTAACATGTACGGCTACACGACGACCCGCCAAGACCCTCGAACAACTACCGTCATGAACCACTACTTCCTCCGAACCGATTCGCTTCAAATGCACGCTCAAGGTATACCGTCGAGATGATCACCCGTGGACCGAATGCATGTGTTGTATGAGATGCACCTATGTTTGCACTGCGTCTGCTTGTCCTGCAAGTTCCTCCTCGCTTCCATGCCACTAACCCGTGGGAACCCGTAGTCGGGAGCACCCACCATTTCTAGCATGTTCTACACATCCGCACACTTTCGCTTGCATCGGTATCTCAACTGCTATCGAAACCGATATGTTGTCGTGGCATTATTTTCGGATTCGCTGTCGTGGCACCCGCTTTGTTCCGCCATGGTGACCCAAATGCTTCATAACATGCTCATGTCAACTTTTAATAAAAATTGCATATAACTTGTATATGTCATCCGTGATCATGTTAACAACATTAAAATGTTTATATTTGTTGTTTCCATTAATTTGCTAAATGCATATGGGGATTTTCGAATTGTTGTTTGTTATTTCCGCCTCATTTAAATTTGCCTAAATAGTTAGTTTATTTGTGCCTCACCTCTTGCCATGTTTAACAACATTTAATATTGTTGGGTACATAACCGAGAGAACTAAATAATTGTTAGTAGTTTTTCAATATGCAACTCGTTGCATATTGAGCTCCATTTAACATGTAGTTTTGTCTGCATATATTGCCATGCCATGAATCATTAAACCGACATGCATCATACTTGTTTGTGCATCATGCCATGATTATGCTTGTGTGTTTACCATGTTGTTTCTTTGTTTCCGGTTGCTTCTCTCGTTAGCTTCGATTTCGCTCCGAGTGGTGAGGATTCGCTCGACTTCGTCCGCTTGTCTTCTTCATGGACTCGTTTCTTCTTCCTTATGGATTTCGTGCAAGATGACCATACCTCAAATCACTTCTATCTTTGCTTGCTAGATGCTCGCTTTTGCGATGCCCATGCCATGCGATGCCTACCACTTGCTATATCATGCCTCCCATGTTGCCATGTCAAGCCTCTAACCATCCTTTCCTAGCAAACCGTTGATTGGCTATGTTACCGCTTGCTCAGCCCTCTTATAGCGCTGTTAGTTGCAGGTGAAGATGAAGTTTGTTCCTTGTTGAACATGGAGATGTTGTTCCTTGTTGGAACATGTTTACTTGTTGGGATATCACAATATATCTTATTTAACTAATGCATCTATATACTTGGTAAAGGGTGGGGTGTTTTGTTCCACTCTCGCCGCCCTAGTTTCCGCCATATCGGTATTATGTTCCTGGATTTTGCGCCCCTAACGCGGTTGGGTGATTTATGGGACCCCTTGACAGTTCGCTTTGAATAAGACTCTCCAAAGAAGGCCCAACCTTGGTTTTACCATTTGACCTAAGCCTTTTTCCCTTGGGTTCTGCAGACTCAAGGGTCATCTTTATTTTACCCCCCGCCAGTGCTCCTTCGTGTTGGTCCAAACTAGAGCACCGTAAGGGACCATTCCTTGGCAACTTGGATTACGCTTGTACCGTGACGCTTAGCTTATCCGTGTGCCCCGAGAACTAGATATGTGCAGCTCCTATCAGATTTGTCGGCACAAGCAGGTGGTCTTGCTGGTCTTGTTTTATTGCTGTCGAAATGTCTTGTAGTCCGGATTCCGAGATCGATCGGGTCTTCCCGTAGAAGGAATATCCTTCGCTGACCGTGAGAGCTTATAATGGGCTGTTGGGACACCCCAGCAGGTATTATCTTTCAAAGCCGTGCCCATGTTATGAGGCAGATGGGAATTTGTTAATGTCCGTTGTAGAAAACCCAAGTTGACCTTAATTAAAATACACCAATCAAGGTGTAACTGTGATGGTCTCTTCTCATGGAGTCCGGGAAGTGAACACGGTGTTGGAGTTATGCTTGACGAGGTTGTTCTAGGATCACTTCTTGATCATAGTTGTTCGACCGCGCTTTTGCTTTCTTCTCGCCTCATTTCATGTATGTTAGACACCGATATGCTAGTCGCTGCTGCAGCTCCACCTCACTACCCTGTCCTACCTTTTGCTTAAATAGTCTTGATCTCACGGTGTGAGATTGCTGAGTCCCCGTGACTCACAGATACTTCCAAAACCAGTTTGCAGTGCCGATGAAACTGCAGGTGACGATCCGAGCTCAAGGAGGAGCTTGATGAAGATCTTGTTCATTGTGTTGTTTCGCTTCAGCTTGATCAAGAGTGGAGCTCAGCTTGGGACGATCGGGATCTGTAGCATTTGGGGTAGTCTTCTTTATTTTGGTTCCGTAGTCGGACCTTGATTGTATCTCAGATGATGTAATGTTTTACTCATGTATTGTGTGAAGTGGCGATTGTAAGCCAACTATGTATCTCTTTCCCTTATGTATTACATGGGTTGTGTGAAGATTACCTCACTTATGACAGCTGCTTTCAATGCGGTTATGCTCTAAGTCGTGCTTCGACACGGGAGATATAGCCGCATCGAGGGCGCATAACCAAGCTCTCGTCCGAGGCCCCTCAGGCCACGACGGGCTGCCGCGCTTTCACCTCCGAAAGGCGCAGTCATGGTGGGCCCGCCAAGTTCAAGCTGCACCTGCCTCGCCACGACGGCACAGCTGACCTTACGGAGTTCCTCCAGCTCTACGAGCTGGGCATCGAGGCTGCCAACGGGGATGAAAAGGTCATGGTGAACTGGTTTGCCATGGTGCTCAAGGACGGAGCCCGCAGCTGGCTCCTGAATCTGGCCCCAGGCACGATCTCTTCCTGGGCCGAGATGCGCACCCTCTTCATCGCCAACTTCTAGGGTACTCGCGACCGGCCACCCGCCATGAGCGACATGCGCCGAATCAAGCAGCAGCCAGGAGAAACCTTGCAAAAGTATATCCAGCGCTTCAACAACGCACGCCTCAAGATCCCCAGGGTAACGGAGGAGGCCATCATCTCTGCCTTCTCCGACGGCGTGCGCGACGCCAAGATGAAGGAGGAGCCGGTGATGCATGAAGATCTGTGCACCTCCTTGAGCTGTTCAACTTGGCGACCAAGTGCGCCAGGCTGAGGAGGGCGCCTCCTCCTCGAGCTGCCCGCCAGGATCCCAAAGAAAAGAAGTCCAAGGCCAAGGACGGAAGCGCAAGGGCTGCCAGATCATGGCCGAACCAGACACCAAGCAAGGCAGAGATCAGCCTCGAGTCCTCCAAGGTCAGGCCGGATCAGGGTACCACGCACCTCCACACCCACAACACCAATGAATGTCAAGAGCACCGGGTCAGACGCTAAGGAAGGAGTCGGCAGACGCCCTGAGCGCAGCTACCGGGCTACGTACTCAAGGAGGAGGAAGGAATGCAGACGCTGGAAGACCGCGCGCCTGCGCCAAGGGTGGCGCGACTAACCTCGCGAGGATCACACAAGACCCGCCTGCAAGGGAGGCTGAGGGATCATCTCGCGAGGATCGCCTGCAGGGGAACGCAGGCCTCCCTCCACCGCCACTGCAGCCAAGGAGAATTGAGGACCGCCATCGACGGAGGGGCTGGGGGCTAACAGAACCGCGGCGATCGTCAGATCCCGGGCGGAGCTCAAGCCCCAGCCTCTCAACAAGATCTTCAAGTAGTTCGCCACAAGTGAATGCAGTCCTCCCCAAGCTCGAGGCCACGCGCCTCTCGTGGTCGGGCGGCGCCATCACGCTCAGCCCAGCGGATCAGCTTCAAGCACGCGCCACAGCGGAGTTCTCCCGATGCTTTGTTCCCCAATCATCGCGAACGTGGCCGGTCACCAAGACCCTCATCGACGGGCGGGCAGGACTCAACGCCCCGTCTGTGGAAACATTCAACAATCTTCGTGCCTTATACCACTTCAGCCAACCAAGCCTTTCTTCGAGTCACCGACGGCTCCACGGTCCCGACCGGGCAGGTCCGCTTCCCGCCACCTTAGTGGCTCGCGACAACTACCACACCGAGCTCATCGACTTCGACGCCGCCCACATTCGCCGCCGACAACGCCATCCTGGGTACCCGGCGCCACAAATTCATGGTCAGAACTCCACCATGGCAACAACGCCCTCAAGATGCCAGAAGCGGGCGGGTCATCACGGTGCCCGTGAAGAGAGAGACGCAGCAGGCTCCCCGGAGCGAGCCTTTCAGCCGACGCTAGAAGACCCAGACTACAAGAGCAGGAGGCCTCCCGAGGCCGCACTCCAAGAAGAAGAAGACATCGACCGCCCGCTCCTCAAGAGGCAGGTCTCAAGGCCCGTGACCGGCCAGGGGGAGCCTTCCATCGTGATAGGAAAGGCTCACGCCTCCTCAGCCGGGCTCGGGCTCTCCTCGAGGGTCGCCACCGCCAAGGTCACGAGGGAGGCGCTGGGTACCACGTGCAGGCGTGCCAAGCATGTTTCCTGCAAGCAGGAGCAAGGCAAGGAGGGCCGAACCCTCGGGAGTTCGCAAGAAGGCCATTCAGAGCTACAGAGTCAAGGGTCATGAGGGGCAGCCGCCACTCACTGTGGGCCCCCATCCAGCGAGGATGGTGGGCTGCGCTGCTGCATCGACATACCAGGGCTCAACCGAGCTGGCCTCAAGAGCGCCTCGCCCTGGAGGCACCACAGCTTCCGGAAGACGCCACCAAAGACCGACGCCTAGCCTCGCCGAGCACCCGTGTACTTTGTCAAGACAAAGGTTATGGATGCGAGGGCACGATACCCCATGCCGCAGGCTCCTCCTAGCGCTGTTGGTGGCTTCAAGCAAGCCGCTGCACTACTTCTGTGGTCATCCAATCAAGGTTGTCTCGCATACCCCGGAGAGGGTGCTCAGAGCCCCAACTCGGTCGGAAGGGTCGCCGAGTGGAACATTGAGCTGCAAGCATTCCAGCTCGAGTTCAGACAACCAGAGTCATCAAGGGGGCTGCACTGCAGATTTCATGGTCAATGGATGTAAGCACCGGCCTGTGGCCGGGCGAGGATCGATCCTCTCCCCTGTGAAGCGGCACTGTAAGGTTGGGTCATGTACTTCATGGAGCTGCTTCCGCAGTATACTGGGCTGGGGCGGTGCTCATATCTCCTGCCAGACAAGCTCTACTATGTCGTGGCAGCCTGCTTCTAGTAGGGCGAGAAGGTCTCCAACAATATAGCAGAATACGAGGGCTGAGAGCGGGTCTCAAGGCTGCCGCTGCCCTGGGGTGAAGCGCCTACCATCAAGGGCGATCTGCAGCCTCGCCGCCTCCAACAAGGTGTATGAGCCAAGAGATGAACACATGGAGGCCTCACTCATGGAGGTCCGCAGGATGGAGAAACAGCCTGGGGTTGAGCTGCAGACGGCCCAAGGGTACCAATCAAGAGGCCGACGACATCACTAAACGAGCCTCCAGGAGGTTACCCCAGGAGCCGGGCATCTTTGAGGAACGGCTCTTCAAGCCCTGAGCCCTTCCGCCATTATCAAGCACAGCACAGACTTGGGTGGAGCTCCTCACCACCTACCTCGAGCCCCAGCCTGTGGTCTGCCTCAGAGCACGCCTGCTTCCTAACGATTGAACCTCAAGAGGGGTGCTGATCACGGAGCTCAAGAGTTACTTGACGCATGGAACTTTGCCGAGAAGGAGGAGGAGGCAGAGCGCAGGCGCGCAAGCCACGACGACACAAAGATCATGGATGGAGAGCTCACCGAACGACTCAACGACGATCCCTCGCTACCGCATCACCAGGAACAGGGAAGGAACTGCTGCAGATATACATGGTGGAGATTAGGGCACCATTCGTCACACACGGGCCTCGCTTGCAAGGCTGCCCGCAGCGGTTTCTATTGGCCCATTGCGCCAATGACGTTGTTGAACTCGTGAAGGCTTGCGAGGCTTGCCAATTCCATGCCAAGCGATCCACCAGCCAACAGAGGTCTCAAACCATCCCCTCACTTGGCCATTCACGGTCTGGGGGCTGACATCCTGGGCCCTTTCCTCGGGCGCCAGGCTATCGCTACTCTACGCCACCGTGGACAAATTCACCAAGTGGGTCAAGTCGAGGCCGTCCAGATCATCCCCGCCGGTTCTCAAGCGTCAAGTTCGCTAAGGGCATCGTGAGTCGGTTCGAGTGCCGAACCGCATCATCACCGACAACGGTTCACAGCTCACCAAGAACTTTTTCAAAACGCATCGCGCTAACCTTGGGACGCAGATATGGTACGCCTGCTGGCGCACCCTCAAAGAGCAATGGACAGGCCGAAGCGGTTAACGCAGAGGTCCCGAGAGGCCCCATGACCAAGAAGTTCAAGAATAAATGGAGGCTCGCGCGAGGCTGGTATGACGAAGCTGCTCGTGTTGTGGTCCATCCGCACAACCGCAACCAAGCCAACCGAGAGACCCCTTCTTCCTGGTCACGGAGCCGGCAGTCCTCCTCACGAGGTCAACGTCGATCCACACGGGTCCCGGCGCTCGATGAACGCTGCAGGACGCCATGCGGGACGGCCTCATGCCGGGGAGGAGCGCCGAGAAGTCGGCGCCAAGAAGCGGCAAGGTACCAGCAGCACTCCGGAGATACCACCGCCGCAACATCCGCCTGTAACTCTCGAGGTAGGGGACCTCAGGTTCGACGGGTCCTCTCCAGTGAGGGACCTGATAAGCTCTTCCCATGTGGGAGGGCCTGCTCAAGGTTGTTCATTTTTCAGTGCCCGCCAAGGCGCTTTGGAGACTCAAGAGGGAGTACCTATACGTAACGCTGGAACATCGAGCACCTCCAAGGTTTTACCTCTAAAAAGGCCCAAAGGCTCGTGAAGAAGGAGAATGCCTGTGAAGCTCATCCTTTTGGAAAAGGCCCAAGGTCCGTGAAGAAGGCGAATGCCCCAGCAGCTCATCCTTTTGGAAAAGGCCCAAGGCTCGTGAAGAAGGCGAATGCCCGCAAGCTCATCCTTTTGGAAAAGGCCCAAGGTTCGTGAAGAAGGCGAATGCCTGTGGAGCTCATCCTTTTGGAAAAGGCCCAAAGGCTTGTGAAGAAGGCGAAATGCCCGTGAAGCTCATCTTTTCGAGAAAGGCCCAGAGCTCGTGAAGAAGGCGAACGCCTGGAAGTCCGCTGCTGCTCGAAAGGGCCCGAGTCTGTGAAGAGGGCCAACGCCCATGAAGCTTGCTTCCTGTAAGAAAGGCCCGAGCCTGTGAAGAGGGCCAACGCCTCGTGAAGCTCGCCACCGTGACACTCTCACGTAATAATGAGTTGGGCTGTACACGCCTGAGTCTCAGGAGTGCCGCCTCAGCCCCGGGCCTCCCTCCCACGCCAAGGGCAGCACTTAGTCTGCCGGCAGTGAGAAGACGTCAAGACTAGACTAGGTGCCGGACGCGCTTTTTCATTTGCTTTTGCAGCTTGACTAGTTATTCCCATTTGGAGTTTTTATCAAACTACCGCCATCTTTTGGTCCGTGGTTCTTCGATCTTTTTCGCCTCCTCCTCGATTTCTCTTATGGGGACTCATGAGGCGTAGCCTCGGAGCCCTCGCGAGCTGCTCCTACCCCTATCGCTTCAAGTTTTCACGGCCCTGGTCCACACTGAGCACCCTCCCGACCATGCCTCACGGGCAACACAACGCGAACACGGGCCCGGATCACCACCCCATGCCACAGCCTGGAGTTCACATGAATGGGCGACAAATGAAAGGAACAGATCAGATAACAAAAGCAGACAATAATTAACGGCGTTACCCAAACGCGCTTCTACGGGCCACATTGTTGTATTTTTTAGCAGGAGAAAAGAAAGGAAAAGGACAAAAGCAGGTGAAGCACGCCTGCGGCCGCCCTCTTGAAGGCTCGAGCTGCCTCCGGAGCTCAGCGGACTCCTCTCAAGGCTTCACTGCTGCGCGGGCGAAAGGACTGCTGTTACCCCCAAGCAGGCGCGGGGGGTGGGGCTATTGTCACTGGAAGAACCACCACCAAGAAGAGTTGGTGAAGTTTGAGGAGTCACGAGCATCGCCACCACCAGCTGCTGCCCTCTCCATCCACGCCGGGCTGAGTCCTCGCCGTGGTCGCTGCCTTCACGGCAGCACCCCATGCGGGCGACTGCCTTCCCGAACACCCTCACGTAGAGGGTGGCGCCGCGCTGCACTTGAAGTGCAGGGAGCACCGGCGGCGAAGACCACGCCACAGCGAACGCCCCGCCACCTGGTCAGAACAGTTCTCAGAGCAAAGACCTCCAGAGAAGCCCATGAAGCCCGGGCTGCACCAGCCATCCGCCTCGAGCTGAGGTCGCCCAGGCGCCACTGGGAGCTCACCCAGAGGAAGCGCGGAGCTGAAGCCGGACGCCGGACGGCTCCGCCCACACCATGAACTTCGGCAGCGCCAAGAAGCATGGAGGCGGGCTCGGGGACGCGTGGGTCGGGCACGCCCGACCATGGCCGCCGCCGTCGCCACGCTGAGAGCCTCCTCCACGACAGCTGGGGACCGCCGTGGAGGCCACGGATGCTTATAGGGCGCACTCGACCACGCTTAGGCAGAGGAAGGGAAGACTCGACCGACGGCCCTTCCCTTCTCAAGCGCCGAGAACTTCCTTGGTGGAGCCATGAGAAGAAGGAGAGACAATAAGGATAGACTGAACGCACGCGCTGCCCGCACTTATAGCCGGGCGGCGGCCAACCGCCGGCCTCCACGATCACCGGTAATCATGACCGACTCGCATGCAGGGGCTTGTCGAACTGGGTGGTTACCGAGGCATCGTGGGAAGCAGTGCACACGCCCAATCAACCGCCACGCGCGCCTAAGGCCACAGCTGTTAGGGCTCCGCGACGCTCAGACTTGCCTTTTCGCCTCTACTCGCCAAGTTCGGGCGCGCCATGGGCCCGGGCTACTTCTCATGCCTGGGAACGGGGTCCCTGGACTTGCTCGCCCCGCTCATGCCCATGGCGTGGCTCGAGGGAGGCCCAAGACGGCCCATCTTCATCAACACAAGCTCAAGACCTCGCGAGGGGCCAAGCCTCGTGGGGCGGACGACAAGGAGCTTCTCAAGCACGCCTCGCCGGGCTGCTCATGAGGAGGCGGAGAGTTCAAGGCAGGGTACTCATGAGGTGCCCATGACGCAAGCCATGACGCACCAAGCGCCACTGGCGCCAGCCCACAGGTCCTCCTCCTTTCCTCTTTGGTGCAAAGGGAGCAAGCACAAAGTAGAGCATCAAGCAAAGGCATCCGCTTCGTGCAACAAGACCAAGACCAGCCCAACGGCCGGAAGGGAGTCAGGAGCCCAAGCAAAGGCGCTATCACCAGAGCCTTTGGCGAGGACCAAATTTAGTCGATAAGTGTACCCGCTTATTCCCTTCAAATGGCCATTTGTTGGCGCCTTTCCGCCAATATTTGGGAAGAGGCACAGGCCTTCGCTTATAAATAGGGGTAGCCACCCCTGTAAGTGGATATCGTAATCCTCATCAAGAAACCAGAGCTAGAGCGACCAACACCACCTAGCAGTTCATCAGACCCGCCAAGAATGCACCCTCACGAGGCTGTTCTTCCTTGTATTGTTCCTCATCAGCCCAAGAGGCACCTACCACACCACGACCGGAGTAGGGTATTACACCACAACGGTGGTCTGAACCAAGATAAATCTCGTGTCTCTTGTGTTGTTCCGCTTAGTAGTTTAGGTCCCAGCGATTCGCGAGGTGTAGACGGTGGAGGGTTGGATCTCCGCCACACCACCAAAGTTCGAACTCAAGGGTCCGCCTGGAACCCAAATCCGGCTAATTTTAACTTCATACCTTACAACTCTGCAAGAACTCCTTCTTTGATCGATCCATCTTGAACACCTTCAAGATTATGTCAAGGTATGTGCTCATTTGAAAGTACCATTAAGTGTTTTGACCTATCCTTATAGATCTTGATGCTCAATGTTCAGTAGCTTAATCCAGGTTTCTATTGAAAACACCTTCAAATAACCCTCAGATGCTTTCCAGAATTTACATCATTTCTCGATCAACAATATGTCAACAACATATACTCATCAAAATTCTATAGTGCTCCCACTCACTTCTTTCAAATACAAGTATCTCATAAACTTTGTATAAACTCAAAATCTTTGATCATCTCATCAAAGCGCACATTCCAACTCGAGATGCTTACTCCATTCTTAGAAGGATCACTGGAGCCAAAGATACCTTTTAGCATCCTTAGGATCGAAAAAAACTTTCTCGATTGTATCACATACAACCTTTCCTTACGAAGACTGGTAAGGAAACTCGCTTTGACATCCATCCGCCAGATTCCATAAATGTAGCTAATGCTAACATGATTCCGACGGACTTAAGCATCGCCACGGATGAGAATATCTCATCGTAGTCAACTCCTTGAACTTGTGAAAACTCTTCGCCGCAAGTCTAGCTTCATAGACGGTGACATTACCGCCCTTGTCCGTCTTCTTCTTAAAGATCCATTTATCTCAATGGCTTGCCGATCATCGGCAAGTCCATCAAAGTCCATGCTTTGTTCTCGATACATGGATCCTGCTCTCGATTTCATGGCTTCTAACCATTTGTCGGAATTTGGGCCCACCATCGCTTCTCCATAGCTCAGAGGTTCATTGTTGTCAGCAACATGACCTTCAAGACAGATTACTGCACCACTCAAGTAGTACGCATCCTTGTCACCCTACGATGTACGGTAGTGACTTGATCCAAAACTTCATGATCACTATCATAAGCTTCTACTTCAATTGGTGTAGGCGCCACAAGAACAACTTCATGTGCCCTGCTACACACTTGTTGAAGTGACGGTTCAATAACCTTAGCAAGTCTCCACCATCCTCCCACTCAATTCTTTCGAGAGAAACTTTTCCTCGAGAAATGACCCGATTCAAGAAACAATCCCTATTGCTTTCGGATCTGAATTAGGAGGAATACCCAACTGTTTTGGGTGTCCTATGAAGATGTATTTTATCCGCTTTGGGTTCGAGCTTATCAACCTGAAACTTTTTCACATAAGCATTGTAGCCCCAAACTTTTAAGAAACGACAACTTAGGTTTCTCCAAACCATAGTTCAAACGGTGTCGTCTCAACGGAATTACGTGGTGCCCTATTAAAGTGAGTGTGGTTATCTCTAATGCCTAACCCATGAACGATAGTGGTAATTCGATAAGAGACATCATGGTACGCACCATATCCAATAGGGTGCAACCATGATGTTCGGACACACCATCACACTATGGTGTTCCATACGGTATTTATTGTGAAACAATTTCCACAATGTCTTAATTATGCACAAAGCTCAGAACTCAGATACTCATCTCTATGATCATATCATAGACATTTTATCCTCTTGTCACGATGATCTTTAACTTCACTCTGAAATTACTTGAACTATTCAATAATTCAGACTTGTGTTTCATTAAGTAAATACACTCAAGATTCACTTAAATCATCTGTGAAGTAAGAACATAACGATATTCATCAGATGCCTCAAAGACTCATTGGACTGCACACATCAAAATGTGTTACTTCCAACAAGTTGCTATCTTGTTCCATCTTACTAAAACCGAGGCTTTTCACTATCTTGTCCATGTGGTATGATTTGCATATCTCAAGTGATTCAAAATCAAGTGAGTCCAAACGATCCATCTGCATGGAGTTTCTTCATGATACACCAATAGACATGGTTAGCATGTCTCAAACTTTTCAAAAACGAGTGAGTTCAAAGATCCATCAACATGGAGCTTCTTCATGCTTTTATACCGTTATGACTTACATGGCAAGTGCACAAGTAAGTGGTACTATCATTACTATCTTATATCTTTTGGCATGAAAATGTGTATCACTACGATCGAGATTCAATAAACCATTCCTTTAGGTGTAAGACCATTGAAGGTATTATTCAAATAAATAGAGTAACCATTATTATCCTTAAATGAATAACTCAGATTATGTATAGACATAATCCAATCATGTCTATGCTCAACGCAAACACCAAATGACAATTATTCTGGTTTAATACTAATCTTGATGGTAGAGGGAGCGCGCGATGTTTGATCACATCAAACTTGGAGACACTTCCAACACATATCGTCAGCTCACCTTTAGCTAGTCTCCGCTTATTCGTAGCCTTTATTTCGAAAGTTACTAACACTTAGCAACCGAACCGTATCTAATACCCTCGGTGCTACTAGGAGTACTAGTAAAGTAAACAATAACTTAATGTATATCCAATATACTTCTATCGACCTTACCAGCCTTCTCATCTACCAAGTATCTAGGGTAATTCTGCTCTAGTGGCTGTTCCCCTTATTGCGTAAGCACTTAGTCTCGGTTTGGGTTCAACCTTGGGTTTCTTCAATAGAGCAGCAGCTGATTTGCTGTTTCATGAAGTATCCCT
>JAHIAM010005659.1:0-59291 GCA_021605205.1 Aegilops longissima | reverse complement strand
GTAAGGGTCAAGGAGGATTGTGCGTGTATGTTTGTAGAGGAAGAGTGCTTGATAAAGGTTAGTGAAAACAGTTATAAATGGTTACTAGAGGGAGGGAGGGTTATGTCTAGAGCATGTGTGCTAGAAAGACACCTCAGAGAGAGTGTGTGAGCATGTGTGAGAGACCATCGATGGAGAGTGAAACTACACGTAAAAGACTGCTCTACACATTGATTAAAGATATAAATTGTATCCAAATATTAGGATGGGATCATGATATTTGCAATTCACGTAAGGATAGGTCATTGATCCATCAGACATCTAGATTCTATCAAATTTGAGCATGTCTATGTTATTATTCGACACAATTGATCCACATAGTTAGTATTTTGAACTCCGCATAATGCATCGCTTTAGCAATCTAATATAAACGTGAGTATAGTTCATGTTGTGTGTGTAAAGCACATTATACATACAAAATTTACACAATGGACATTATAGATAGCTACATATGAACTAGCATACATTTGAATTCAACTTAAGGTGGTTTAAAAAAATCAAATTCAACATGAAGTCCATTCAATTATTTGAAATTTGATATCATGGCATTTGTAAACCATACCTAAATTATGGGGCACCAATCTTTGCTCGATTTTGTACATAATAGCATATGTAGTCGTGTACAAAATAGATTCAAATTTAGCTCCTCCATTCCAAAATAATCATAGTTATAGGATTTTCAAGTGTCAAAATTTCAAAAGAAGCGGATAATTTAATGAGGTTTTCAAACATACAAGGTCAAATATAACGTTGTCTATTTTGGTCAATCCTCATAGTTCAAGAGTACTCTAAACGTGAATGCTTGTGTTTCAAAATTTCAAACGGTTACCAAAGGGCCTCTACTCCCGAAACCGCTGCTGAGACCAATGTTTGGTAGTACAAGGAAATTACTTTTCTAATAACTCCGACCCGTGAAACTTACCGCCCGACGTCCAAAGGTCTAAACTGGGTAGGTTTGTAGCTTCATCTAGACGACACGCAACCCTCCCAAAAACATTCATACACAATGGCCGCTTAAGCACACCTCGGGATTACCATCCTACCCCGGTCCGCAGTGAGGCTCTAAAATTTAAGAGGGGGCAAAGTTTATACTTTCCCAAATTTCAAACAAGCGCCCCATCTTCTGTTCAAAATAGCCAAAATAAGCGCTCCCTGCATCAAACATGGTTCCCCACCTGTCCGATTCCCCATTCAGATCGCGGGCGCCAAAACTACCTCTCCACCACCACAAACCCCGCATCCTCCGTCCGCCACCCCATCTCACCCATCAACCGCCGCCTCCTCCTTCAAGCCGGAGCCGATACCCCGACGCCGTCAGTCCACCGCAACCTCAACCGCAACGCCTCCACGGCTAGTAGTTGAAGCCGAGGCCGAGCCGTCTGCACTCCGAGCCAGCCTCAACCACGCCACGCTGCCCACCGCCGCCGCCTCCAACTTCGCCACCATCCACCGTGACCGGAGATGTTCCTCACGCCGCCCTTCGGCGCTTTGATCTTCTTCCTCCGCCGACATACGGCCACCAAACACAGTCAACAATTTGGCCATGGGTTCGCTCCAAGCCTCGCACCCTCCGTAACATCGGTTTCCAGTAAAAAGAAGAAGATCGGCATACATGTGGAGGTGACCACCTGTTGGGGAACGCTATAAAATAAATTTTTTCCACGGTTTCACCAAGATCCATCTATGAGTTCATCTAGCAACGAAAGTGCTAGGGAGTGCATCTACATACCTTTGTAGATCGCGAGCGAAGCATTCAAGAGAACGGGGTTGAGGGAGTCGTATCGTCAGAATCCAAATCACCGATGACCAAGTGCCGAACGGACAAGACCTCCGCTGCTCAACACACGCAGACAGAGCGGATGATGCCTCCCATACCTTGATCCAGCAAGGAGGAGGGAGAGGTTGATGAAGATCCAAAGCAGCACGACATGCGTGGTGGTGGATGCAGAGAGTTCCAAGGGCTTCGCCAAGCGACTATGGGAGGAGGAGGTGTAGCAAGGGGAAGGGAGGCGCCAGGTGTGTGGTGGTGCCCTCCCTCCCCTATATATAGGGTCTCCGGGGGGCTCCCGCCCAGGAGATTGAATCTCCAAGGGGGGCCGCTGGGGGTGGAGTGCCCTCAAGGCAAGTGGAGGCGCCTCCCTAGGGTTCCCAACCCTAGGCGCAGGGGGCCTAGGGGTGCACCAGCCCACCAGGGGCTGGTTCCTCCCACTTCAGCCCATGGGCCTCCGGGATGGGTGGCCCCACCTGGACCTCGGGACCTTCCGTGGTCCCAGACAATACCGATGAACCTCAAACTTTCCCATGGTCAAACTCGACTTCCCATATATATTCTTTACCTCCGACCATTCCAACTCCTCGTGACGTCTGCGGATCTCATCCGAACTCAACAACTTTCTTGCCGATACTAATATCTTTACAACCCTAGCGCCACCGAACCTTATGTGTAGACTTCACGGTTCGGAGACATGCGCATACGACCGAGACGCTCTCCGGGTCAATAACCAGCGGATCTGGATACCCATGTTGGCTCCTACATGTTCCACGATGTTCTCATCGATGAACCACGCATGTCGAGGATTCAAGCAACCTCGTATACAATTCCTTCATCAATCGGGTACGTTATTTGCCCGAGATTCGATCGCCGGTATCCCAATACCTCGCTCAATATCGCTACGGCAAGTCACTTTACTCGCACTGAATGATGATCCCGTGACCAAACACTTGGTCACTTTGAGCTCATTATGATGATGCATTACCGAAAGGGGCCCGGAGATACCTCTCCGCATACGGAGTGACAAATCCTGCCTCGATCCGCGTCAACCCAATGCATACTTTCGAGATACTTGTAGTGCACCTTTATAGTCACCCAAATACGCCAGGACGCTTGGTACACCCAAGCACTCCTACGGTATCCGGAGTTACACGATTCATGGTCTAAGGAAAAGATACTTGACATTGGAAAAGCTCTAGCAAAACGAACTACACGATGTTGTGCTATGCTTAGATTGTCTTGTCCATCACATCATTCTCCTAATGATGTGATCCCGTTATCAATGACATCCAATGTCCATAGTCAGAAACCATGACTATCTATCGATCAACGAGCTAGTCAACTAGAGGCTCACTAGGGACATGTTGTAGTCTATGTATTCACACGTACTACGATTTCCGGATAATACAATTATAGCATGAATAAAAGACAATTATCATGAACAAGAAATACAATAATAATCCTTTATTATTGCTCTAGGGCATATTTCCAACAGTCTCCCACTTGCACTAGAGTCAATAATCTAGTTACATTATGCTGAATCGAACACCCATAGAGTTCTCGTGTTGATCATGTTTTGCTCATGAAGAGGTTTAGTCAATGGATCTGCGACATTCAGATCCATATGCACTTTGAAATTTCTATGTCTCCATCTTGAACATTTTCACGAATGGAGTTGAAGCGACGCTTGATGTGCTCGTCTTCTTGTGAAACCTGGCTCCTTGGCAAGTGCAATAGCTCCAGTTGTTGTCACAGAAGAATTTGATCGGCCCCGACGCATTGGGTATGACTCTAGGTCGGTGATGAACTCCTTCACCCAAATTGCTTCATGCGCTGCCTCCGAGGCTGCCATGTACTCCGCTTCACATGTAGATCCCGCCACGACGCTTCGCTGGTACCTGCACCAACTTATCGCTTCCACCATTTAACATATACATGTATCCGGTTTGTGACTTAGAGTCATCCAGATCTGTGTCGGTTAAGCGCCGACGTAACCTTTACGACTTAGCCTTTCATCACCTCCATAAACGAGAAACATGTCCTTGTCCTTTCGTGTACTTCAGATATTCTTGATCGCTGTTCATGTTCCTTGCCGGATTACTTTGGTACCTTCCTACCAAACTTACGGCAAGGTTTACATCAGGTCCTGTACACAGCATGGCATACATAATAGATCCTATGGCTGAAGCATAGGGGATGACACTCATCTCTTCTTTATCTTCTGTCGTGGTCGGGCATTGAGCCGAGCTCAATCTCACACCTTGCAACACGTGCAAGAACCCTTTCTTGGACTGATCCATTTTGAACTTCTTCAATATCTTATCAAGGTATGTGCTTTAGAAAGACCTATGAGGCGCCTCGATCTATCCCTATAGATCTTGATGCCTAATATGTAAGCAGCTCCAAGTTCCTTCATTGAAAAACTCTTATTCAAGTAGGCCTTAATGTTGTCCAAAAGTTCTATATCATTTCCCATCAAAAGTTTGTCATCTACATATAATATGAGAAATGCCACAGAGCTCCCACTCACTTTCTTGTAAACGCAGGTTTCTCCATAAGTCTCAGATAACCCAAACGCTTTGATCATCTCATCAAAGCTTAATGTTCCTTACTCCGAGATGCTTGCACCAGCCCATAAATGGATCGATGGAGCTTGCATACCTTGTTAGCATTATTAGGGTCGATAAAACCTTCCGCTGTATCATATACAGCTTCTTCCTTAAGATAGCCGCTAAGGAATGCCGCTTTGACGCCCATTTGCCATATCTCATAATCATAGTATGCGCAATTGCTAACATGATTCGAACGGACTTCAGCTTCGCCACGGAGAGAAAGTCTCATCGTAGTCAACCCCTTGAACTTGCCGATAACCCTTAGATGATAAGTCGAGCTTTATAGATGGTAACATTACCATCCGTGATCCGCCTTCTTCTTAAAGATCCATTTGTTTTCTATCGTCACGATCATCGGGCAAGTCTGTCAAAGTCCATACTTTGTTTTCATACATGGATCCTTCCTCGATTGCATGGCTTCAAGCCATTTGTTGGAATCGGGCCCGCCATCGCTTCTTCATAGTTTGAAGGTTCACCGTTGTTCAACAACATGATTTCCGTGACAGGGTTGCCATACCATTCGTGTGGAACGTGTCCTTGTGGACTCCACGGTTCAAGAGCAACTTGATCCAAGTACCTTGATCATCATCATTAATTTCTCTCCAACGGTGTAGGCACCACATGAACATTTTCCCGAGCTGCACTACTTTCCGTTCAAGAGGTAGTACTTCATCGAAGTTCTACTTTCCTCCCACTTACCCTTTCGAGAGAAACTTTTTCCGTAAAGGATCCGCTTTAGCAACAAAGATCTTGCCTTCGGATCTAAGGTAGAAGGTATACCCAATGGTTTCCTTAGGGTATCCTATGAAGACGATTTTTCCGACTTGGGTTCAAGCTTTCAGGTTGAAGTTTCTTGACATAAGCATCGATCCCCAAAATTTTAGAAACGATACTTAGGGTTTCTTCCCAAACCATAATTCATATGGTGTCATCTCAACGGATTTAGACGGTGCCCTATTTAAAGTGAATGTAGCTGTTCTAGAGCGATCCCCAAAATGATAGCGTAAATCAAGAAGAGACATCATAGATCGCACCATATCCGATAGTGCAATTATTTATGTTCGGACACACCGCTACGCTTGAGGTGTTCCAGCGCGTGAGTTGTGAAACGATTCCACATTTCCTTAAGTGTGTACCAATTCATGACTTAAAATATTCTCCTCCACGATCCGATCAGAAGAACTTTATTTTCGGTCACGTTGATTCTCTACCTCATTCTGAAATTCCTTGAACTTTTGAAAGGTCTCGATTGTGTTTCATCAAGTAGACATACCCATATCTACTCAAGTCATCAGTGAGAGTGAGAACATAACGATATCCTCCGCGAGCCTCAACGCCATTGACCGCATACATCGGTATGTATGATTTCCAATAAGTTGGTTGCTCGCCCATTGTTTCGAGAATGGAGTCTTGGTCATTTTGCCCATAAGGCATGGTTCGTGATGTGTCAAATGATTCATAATCGAGAGACTCTAAAAGTCCATCAGCATGGAGCTTCTTCATGCGCTTGACACCAATGTGACTAAGGCGGCGCAAGCTATTAAGAATAAACCATTAACCATCGGAGCATGATTCATAATCGAGACTTAAAAGTCCATCAGATGGAGCTTTTCATGCGCTGACAATTAATGTGACCAAGGCGGCGTGCATTAAGAATAAACCATTAACCATCGGAGCATGACCATAAAACATATCTCTCATATAAATAGAACAACCATTATTCTCGGATTTAAATGAGTAGCCATCTCATATTAAATGAGATCCTCGATACAATGTTCATGCTCAAACTTGGCACTAAATAACAATTATTGAGGTTTAAAACTAATCCGTAGAGGTAAATGTAGAGGTAGCATGCCGACGGTGATCACATCGACCTTGAACCATTCCCACGCCAAGATCGTCACCTCGCCCTTCGCCAGCCTCCGCTATTCCGCAGCTCCGCAGTGGAGTTACAAATATGAGCAACGGCACCGTATCAAATAACCAGGAGTTACTATGAGTACCGGTAAGGTACAGATCAATTACATGTATATCACATATACCTTTAGTGTTGCCGCCTTCTTGTCCGCTAAGTATTTGGGGCAGTTCCGCTCAGCTATCTCCTTCCCTTTGCAATAAAAGTACTCACCCAGTGCTTGGGTCCATTCTTTGACTTCTTCCCGCAAATGGCTTACCCAAGCGCAGCAACATCCTTGCCGCCCTTCTTGAAGTTCTTCTTACCTTGCCCTTCTTGAACTTAGTGGTTTTATTGACCATCAACACTTGATGTTCTTTCTTGATTTCTACCTCCGACTTCAAAGATTGAAAATACTTCAGAATAGTTTTCACCATCCCCTGCATATTGTAGTTCATCACAAAGTTCTTGTAGCACGGTGCATCGATCAAGGATTCTGTCAATGACCGCTTCGTCTCGAGGTTAATGTCCACTGGGACAAAGGACAGTGCAACCTGCATATTTTGAGTATGTGCTCATCGACGTAACTATTTTCCTCCATCTTACAACTATAAAACTTGTCGGAGACTTCATATCTCTCGACCCGGCATGAGCTTGAAAACCATTTTCAGCCTCTAACATCTCATATGCTCCATGTTGCTCAAAACGCTTTTGGAGCCCCGGTTCTAAGTCAGAAGCATGCCGCATCGAACGAGGGAGTAATCATCAAGACGAGACCGCCAAGCGCTCATAACGCCTTGGTTCTTCGATGGGTGCTTCACCTAGCGGTGCTTCTAGGACATATTGTTTCTGGCAGCTATGAGGATGATCTCGTGTTCCGGACTCCAGTCCAATAGTTGCTTCCATCATCTTTCAGCTTGGTTTTCTAGGAACGCGCTGAAGTTCATGTTGACATGAGCGCTGGCCATTTGATCTACGTGACATTTTTGCAAAGATTTTAGACTAAGTTCATGATAATTAAGTTCATCTAATTAAATTATTTAATGAACTCCCACTCAGATTTGACATCCTCTAGTCATCTAAGTGTTACATGATCCGAGTCGACTAGGCCGTGGTCCGATCATCACGTGAGACGGACTAGTCATCATCGGTGAACATCTCCATGTTGATCGTATCTTCCATACGACTCATGTTCGACCTTTCGGTCTCTTGTGTTCCGAGGCCATGTCTGTATATGCTAGGCTCGCCAAGTTAACCTAAGTGTTTTGTATGTGTAAACCTGTCTTACACCTGTTGTATGTGAACGTAGAAATCTATCACACCCGATTATCACGTGGTGCTTCAAACGATTTAACTTTAGCAACGGCAACACGCTTAGGGAGAACACTTTCTTGAAATTATCAGAAGGGATCATCTTATTTACTACCATCGCTCTAAGTAAACAAGATGCATAAACATAATAAACATCACATGCAATTATATAGTAGTGACATGATATGGCCAATATCATATAGCTACTTCGACCTCCATCTTCGGGCTCCATGATCATCTTGTCATCGGCATGACACCGTGATCTCCATCATCATGATCTCCATCATCGTGTTCCATGAAGTTGCTCGCCAACCATTACTTCTACTACTATAGCTAACGGTTTAGCAATAAAGCAAAGTAATTACATGGCATTGAATCAATGACATGCATGTCATATAATAATTAAGACAACTCCTATATTCTCGCCGTTGTCATACTCATCGACATGCAAGTCGTGATTCCTATTACAAGAACATGATCTCATACATCACAATATATCATTCATCATTCATCACAACTTTTGGCCATATCACATCACAAGGCAATTGCTGCAAAAACAAGTTAGACATCCTCTAATTGTTGTTGCATCTTTTACGTGGCTGCAATAGGGTTCTAGCAAGAACGCTTTTCTTACCTACAAAAAGCCACAACATGATTTGTCAACTTCTATTTACCCTTCATAAGGACCCTTTTCATTGAATCCGCCCAACTAAAGTGGAGAGACAGACACCGCTATCCACCTTACGCAACTAGTGCATGTCACCGATGGAACCTGCCTCACGAAGCGCACGTAAGGTCGGTCCGGCCGCCCATCCCACAATACCGCTGAAGCAAAATAAGACTAGTAGCGGCAAGAAAGTTGACAACATCTACGCCCACAACAAATTGTGTTCTACTCGTGCAAAGAGAACTACGACAGACCTAGCTCATGATGCCACTGTTGGGGAACGCTGTAAAAATAAAATTTTTCCTACGGTTTCACCAAGATCCATCTATGAGTTCATCTAGCAACGAGTGATAGGAGTGCATCTACATACCTTTGTAGATCGTGGAGCGGACGCTGCTCAAGAGAACGGGTTGAGGGAGTTGTACTCGCCGGATCCAAATCACCGATGACCAAGTGCCGAACGGACAGCACCTCCGCTGCTCAACACACGCACGGAGCGGATGGCGCCTCCCATACATTGATCTAGCAAGGAGGAGGGAGAGGTTGATGAAGATCCAGCAGCACGACGACGTGGTGGTGGATGCAGCAGAGTTCCTAGCAGGCTTCGCCAAGTTTACTCACGGGAGGAGGAGGTGTAGCAAGGGGAAGGGAGGCCAGTGCAGGGTGCGGCTGCCCTCCCTCCCTCTATATATAGGGTCCCTGGGGCACCGCCCTAGGAGATTGAATCTCCAAGGGGCGGCTGGGGTGGAGTGCCCCCAAGGCAGTGGAGGCGCCTCCCCCTAGGGTTCCCAACCCTAGGCGCAGAGGGCCTGGGGGTGCACCAGCCACCAGGGCTGGTTACCTCCCACTTCAGCCCATGTGGCCTCCGGATGGGTGGCCCCACCTGGACCTCGATCTTCCCGTGGTCCCAGACAATACCGTGACCTTAAACTTTCCCGATGGTCAAACTCGACTTCCCATATATAATTCTTTACCTCCGACCATTCTAGAACTCCTCGTGACATCCGAATCTCATCCGGACTCCAAACAACTTTCGGCTTGCTGCATACTAATATCTTTACAACCCTAGCGCCACCGAACCTTATGTAGACCCCACGGTTCGGAGACATGCGACATGACCGAGACGGTTTCCAATAATAACCAACAGCGGATCTCGATACCCATGTTGGTCTCTACATGTTCCATGATGATCTCATCGGATGAACCACGACGCCGAGGATTCAAGCAACCCCGATACAATTCCCTTCAATCGATACGTTATTTGCCCGAGATTCGATCGTCAGATCCCAATACCGCTCAATCTCGCATCGCAAGTCACTTTACTCGCACTCAATGTATGATCCCATGACCAAACACTTGGTCACTTTGAGCTCATTATGATGATGCATTACCGAGTGGGCCCGGAGATACCTCTCCGCCATACGGAGGACAAATCCCAGCCTCGATCCGTGTCAACCCAACAGACACTTTCAGAGATACCTGTAGTGCACCTTTATAGTCACCCAGCCATTGCCAGGATGTTTGGTACACCCAAATCACTCCTACGGTATTCGGGAGTTACACGATCTCATGGTCTAAGGAAAAGATACTTGACATTGGAAAAGCTCTAGCAAAACGAACTACACGATCTTGTGCTATGCTTAGATTGTCTTGTCCATCACATCATTCTCCTAATGATGTGATCCTGCTATGAATGACATCCAATGTCCATAGTCCGAAACCATGACTATCTATCGATCAACGAGCTAGTCAACTAGAGGCTCACTAGGGACATGTTGTAGTCTATGTATTCACACGTATTACGATTTCTCGGATAATACAATTATAGCATGAATAAAAGACAATTATCATGAACTAGAAATAGAATAATAACTTTTTATTATTGCCTCTAGGCATATTTCCAACAACCACACCAAAGAACCAAGAAGGTACTCCTCTTCCCTTATTCGCGCAAATCTTACGCTCTCGCTGTAACGGTATTCATCCCATGTACATTAGTTGACCGCTTCTTCTGATACTAGATGTTCCTAGTAACTCGCGATGCACATGGTTTCTCCTCATATACTATTTCACCTTAGCTAGAGGTCACGCCCTCGAATTTCAATTTCTGCCGCTTGATTCAATTATTGAAGCATTCCCGGCGTAACAGGCGGTAGTACGACTATTACGCCGGGAAATAGCGCCTTGGTGTTTATCTTAGGTGTGCTGCCTAGAGCCACCGGGCGCCTAACTGGAGGTCTGCCGGGATTAAAGGGATGGCCTGGGCGCGCCAAGCACGGTGGTGGTGTGAGCTCGATGGGAGGGCGGGCGGCGGAGGTGGGTCCGGGCCGGTGGTCGCCGGCGGTTCGAGAAAGATCACAACAAAGGATCAAGGGAGGTAGATTTAAGGCCATCTTCCTGCTCTTATAGATCGGATTTGTTCATTAAAAAAATCGATCGACCTATTTATTTTCAATGATCGTTATCTTAGATATGACCACATGTGGTGGTGTGCCGAGGAGTACCTGCATTTCCTGTGCTCATATATTACAAAATCATATGAGTAGAATCTAATTTTGTTTGCCATGCAATGTTGTAGAGCTATCATATGTCTCCCGTCATTTATTTTTCAGCCACCTGCTACTCTGCTACTTTTTACAAAGGCAATTAGTTCGCACACACTTCACCTATACTCTCACTATTGTGTTTTTATGCAAGGGTATTTCAGAGTCCCGCCTCGAGAGAAGCAAAGTTAGAAGAGACAAGTCGTGCAGCTTTCACGCGGTGAGGCATGGCACGACACGCTACATTGCTATAAAGGGTGCAAAGGTCAACAGATGGAGACTAGAATCGAGCTCGAGTTGATGACCTCGCCGCAATGAACCACCATCCTGTGTGCCCGCTTCAACTTCATGTGTCATATGTGGTTGAATGTTCCATATGGTGTCTAGCTTGTATTCGAAAGGTCAAGTCGGTCTTTATTAAGATAAGGAAATATATTTTTACATGAACCACCATCCCGTGAGCACCGTAAGACAAATAGTTAGTCGTAATCGGCCGAGCCAAGGACAAGCCCAACAAAGACATGCATCACCGAAGCCAACTAAAAGCGGCGATGGTGGCGGCAGCCCGCCTCCCACCGTGCTCTCGTGTCCTAGATGATCATGTTCACCACTCCACCGGATGTCTAGCTTGTATTGCTTCCAATTTGGTTAAATTGCATCCGCTTAGCTTACACATTATACCTTTGAATATGACATGCCTTTCGCTTTTGGTACATACTAGTACATCTGTAGTATTAACCATGTTCTTACATCAAACTAATGTTCTTGTCTATCCTCATCAATCACTTATGACGAGGCAGCAGGCAAGGGGACTACTCATTTAAAGAATGCAGCGCCAGCTCCCGACATGATTCTCAAGAAACAGAATGCTAGATGAAGATAGTGAACGAGCTCTATAGTTGATTACAGCATTTCTACACTAGCATCGCAGGTGCTTGCTCTAACTTGGCAGCGTGATATGTGGTTGCATGTTGCATATGGTGTCTAGATTGTAATTCTTCCAATCTGTTAAACTACATGTGCTAGTATGTTTAGTTTATATTATTTCCGTTCTGTATAAGACGCTTGGCACCAATTAGTGCCAAAAACGCCTTACATTATGGGACGAGGGAGTACATTATACCCGCTAATGTGACATGCCTTCTTGTATTTAGTACATAGTACATATGTCTATTAAGCATGTCCTTACATAAAACTATTGTTTTTGTATCCCGCATCAATCAATATGATGAGACACCTTTAGTATATGAAGTGCGATATTAGTTGCATCTTTCATATGATTTATAGCATGCCCCGCTTCTAATTTGTTGAAATTCCATTTATGATGGGATGCTTTTAACTTGGCAGAGTCATATTGGTTGCATCTTTCATGTGGTGTCTAGCTTGCATTGCTTCTTATTTGCTGGAATGGTTTCGCTTAGTTTACACAAACAGCCAGAACATGCCATGTCGCCCTGCTTTTCGTATATATTCCATCCTGGTATCATGTGTTTGCCTTGCATCAAAGTAGTGATTGTCAAGATTATGCATGAATGAGTTATGAAGAGAGTTTTTTCTTGTCGGTTTTACTTGACAATTCAAAATCAATAAAGCGGAATGAAGTTAGCAAGGCAGCGGATAAAGGTGCTCCTTCCAACGGAGGGCCTCTATGCTTTCTACCCTCCACACCCCAAGATGATTTCCAAGACAACACATGCATAGACACTCAACAAAGCTGTGTTTATGATGAGCACGCCTCCCTAGTGCAGATCACCGATGCTCCTCTAACTTGGCAATCATATATGTGGTTGCATGTTATGTGTGATGTCTAGCTTGTATTGCTTCTAATTTTGTTGAATTCCATCTGCTTACTTTTACACATTATACTTGAATAAGACACGTGTTCCTGCTTTCTAGAACATACATATCTGCTATCACACCATGTTACATCAAATTACTATCATGTGTAACCTGCAACAATCACTTATCATAAGACACGCTTGACTTCGTGAGTGTGATATAGGTTACATCTCACATTCTTTTCTAGCTTGTACTACTAATTTGTTGAAATGGCACTTATGACGCAGACAGTTTTAACTTGGTAGAGTGATATTTGTTGCATCTTTCATATGGTGTCTAGCTTTCATTGCTTCTAATTTGTTGAAATGCCTTCTCCTTAGTTTACACATCATAAGTCGTGAATATGCAATGCTGTGAATATGCAATGGCACTAATGACGAGAGACCTCTAACATGGTAGTGTGATGTTTTTTGCATCTTGCATATGATTTATTTCTTGTACTCGCTTCACATTTGTTTAAATGCCATTTATGATGAGACACTGTTAACTCTGGCAGAGCGATATTTGTAGCATCTTTCATATGGTGTCTACCTTCCATTGCATTGCTTCTAATTTGGTGAAATGTCTTCTTCTTAGTTTACACATCATAGTTCCGTTATCTGCTCCGCCCTGCTTTCATACATATTACATCCTCCTATCATGTGGTTGTCTAACATCAAGTTCAGTTCGTTTACATCACACATCAATTTGTTCAAGAACTAAATTGTTATTCGCTTTTCTTGTCGGCTTGAGAAGAAACACAAATGGCAAGGAATGAGAAGCGGATGAATCCTACAGATTCTCGCTGCATCGATGGTGCAATAGAATTTCAAAGTCCAGCGAAAATTGACAAACACGCATCCCATGCTACATGATCTGCAAAAGCCAAACAGAAACAAATAGCTGCCACCAAACAAGCAGAGACAGCCCTAGTTCTTGCAACACCTACCATAATACTACCAGTTGCACGACTTACTGTAGGCCAATCGAGCTAGCAACACATTCCCAAGCTCCCTTGCACACCGACACTACTTCCCAAGCACTTTGACACAAGACGAGTTGGCAATATCGATGAACTCTTGTGAGCTTCAACAACAAGAAGGTAGTTGCCGGAGTCAAGTTACATTTCCATGCTTTTTATATGTAGTCTCGCAGTTTGATGTACACTAACACTTCCTATGTTCGTTGTTGGACTAGCACCTAGGTGCAAAAGGAAACAAACATCGTGGATAATGCTCGATAGGTTAATTAAATCTAGAGGAGGAAGAATGGAGATCCGCTTTGAGGCAGGTTTAAAAGGCCACGGATGCTACAGAGTCACCAAGTTAGTATCGAGGCAGCGTTGCCGTTAGGTGTCATGTACGATCCTCCCAACATGGATTCAAGACAGAATGACAAAGACAAAACCCGTTCAACACCTTCCTCACCATTTATCTGTAAGTATGGTTATGTATGGAAACTAGGAATATCGCCTTGCTCGTCCCATACTTTCTAGGTTGTCGATAATGAGACTCCCATAATTTTCAACAATGATGAGGTTCAAGTTGATAGCCAAGATTATGCAACCTGCATGCTTGCACCCATGTTTTCAAGTCTGCTCATGACAACATCGATATAACTTGAGGAAAACTCACTTTGAAGGCAAGGCTAATAAAGGAACTTTCCCAAACATCTCCAAAGGAAAATATATCTGATGAAGACCGAGGGCCTTGTTAAACACCGGTCTGATCCAAGTATCGTGTACATTATATATATTTGATCAGATCACATGTTGAAGTCCTATTTACGCATGTGCCACACAAATCTATCTTCTTGTAGGTGAGCTGTTCAAAGAACAAGGCCAACCATACGAAAGTGAAATTCCAATGCATTTACTGTGATCTCGTAGCTATATTGCACATCGCGAGGCTCTTGTAATTAGTTGCTGTTTCACTTTTTCGCTGTACTATATTATCGATCTATATTGACTTGTTTGAAATGCGAGGAAAGCCCGCATGACCAAAAAGTACCGAACCAAATGCTGTGGAAATCTTCAAGGACCGCCACACCAGAAGAAGAAGGGCATGACTACACCCACCAAAGCCGCTAAGTCCTTAATCCTCATGCCTTTTAACTACTACTTACTCTAACTTGTGCCTTGAACTGCACGGTTTGCAGCCAATATCTATTACTCTTTTCAATTTTATACACAATTGTCTTAGCATATCATTGCACCTACAAGGTTTAAAAGAGAGGAGTGATGTTCCTTTGATCTTGACCGTAATCTAGTTCCGTATAGACTTGCCCACACAATGTTACAATTGCCTGCTTGTCCGTTCTCGCTTGTTTTGTGATAGGAATGATGTCATACTATGCTTACTAGATTATAAACTTCGATCTTTATCCTTAGCCTCAATACAATGTGAAGAAATAGACAATACATTAGCGATGGTACATGGTCATATGTTTGGAACCTGCTTTTATTATGTACTTTGCAATAAAATACAACTAATATTTTACATGGGTTCTGGCGGATTTTGGGTTCCGCACCTCTAGGTTCAACTCTGGGTGCACATGGAGATCTCACCCCTACTCTACCTGCACTTCGTCATTTCGCAAGGATCTAAACTACACGTAAGAGGAACACAAGGGACACAAGGTTTATACTCGTTCGCCACCATTGTGGTGTAACACCCTACCCAAAGGTGTGGTATGGTGGATTGCCTCAGGGCCGATGATGAACAATACAAGGGAGAACAGCCTCATGAGGGTCTGTTTGGTCGGGTGCGATTTAACTTCTAGGGGAGTTCGGTCGCGCTTTCTTTCTCTCTCTCGGACCGCTTGATCTCTAGCTCGCTCGATTCCGGATCCTTCCCGATCCTCTCAGATGCCTCTACCCTGTGGGTGGCTAGTCCTATTTATAGGCAGAGGCCCTGGCCCTTCCCAAATATTGAGAGGGAAGGGCACCAACAATTGGCCATTTTGAAGGGGAACATCTAGTACACTTATCCCCGACTAAAGTTGGTCCTCGCCTCACAAAGGCCTGTGGTGACGCTCGCTGGCTCCACGATGACCTCCTTCCGCTGCTGTGATGGTCTTGGTCTTGTTGCAATCAAACGGTTGCCTTTTGCTTGATGTCTCCGCCGCGCTTGCCTCCTTTGCACCAAAGAGGAGATGAGGACATCATGCTGGGCTGGCGCTCACTGGCGCCCTTGGTCGCCATGGTTAAGGCCATGGGCACCTCGCGAGGTACCCCGCCTTTGATCTCTCCGCCTCGTGAGCCAGCTTGGCGAGGCTGCGTCTCGAGGAAGCTTCCTGTCAGTCCGCCTCAAGAAGGCTTGGCCTCGCGAGGGTCTTGAGCTTGTGCCGATGAAGATGGGCCGACTGGCCACCCTTGAGCCACGCCACAGTTGCAGCAGCAAGTCCGGGTACCCCTGCTCCTGCAACACCGACAAGAGCCCTCTGCCCAAGGCGCGCTGGACTTGGCTTAGCAGAGAAGCCAAGGGCAGTGCGTAAGCGCTGGCCCTAACATCCTCGCGTTTTGGGCGCCGCTGGCGGTTGATTGGACGGGCGCCTTTAGCAACCACGCCGAATCGACAAAAAGAGCGGCACCTGCCCAGGCTTTGCCTCCTTTGCCTCTTTGCCTTCTCCACCATTGCCCAGATCCCCTTTCTTGCGCTTTTCCTTCCTCGCTCAAATCTCCAGATCTATTTCGACCAAGCGTTCTAAGACGACATGGCGCCGCCACCCTCACGAGCTTTGTATCGCCGCTGGACTCCCTAACGTGTCGGAGAAGAGTTTGCTCGGGCCACGGATGGTGGCGGCGCAAGGCAACGACGGGCAGCGGTGCTCTGGCTGGCTTCCCTTCCCGAGGACCAAGGAAGCACCTTCTATCCGCTTTGTGAGCGCCATTGCTGCCGGTCCCGCCTCCTTTTCTGAGTTCTTCTTTTTGTCCTCCGCCATTACAAACCGCAAGCTCGCACCTCCACCCCAACTCGTTTCTTCTTCCGCGATCTTCGCTTACTATTGTGAGGCTCATGTCTCCGGTGCAGCCCTCGTCCTTGCTGCGCCCACTATTTCTACCTCCGGCCTCTCACGGCCCCATCATCACAGGCGCGAGCTTTGTCGCAGACGGCAGCTCCAACAAGATCTCAAGCCCGGAAGAGGATTGAAGGCTTGTGAGCAAGTGGGTCATGGTAGATGCCGGGCACATCCATCTCGGCTGATCCTCGCCCACGGAGCAGCCCACGCCCATCGATGATTGGTCTCAGACGGAACTCATGGATCCCCGCTGGCCGTGATGGAGAAGATGAACGCGACCTGTGGTCGGGCAACATGGCGACGGGCGGCTGGCCGGGCGCCGCCTCCCGAGGGAGTTCCCGAGCACCGGTGGCCCCGCCACCACAAGATTGCCCACTGCGGGAGGCCTCACCCGAGCCCCGTAGTCTTAGCCGACGAAGATCTGGCCGCGTCCTCCACCTTGGCCTGGGAGACGTGGTAAGGCCGGAGGGCGCCTCTGCACTTCTGCTCTTCGAGATGATTGGGAGCAGGTGGTGGACTCCATGCCCGCCAATGGGGACGGCCTCAGCCCGCTGGAGGTTCCCGAGGACCCGGCGGCCCGGGCGACGGTGAACGTGGTCCTCCGCGACTCCAGCGGAGAGGAGGAAGAAAGGAGCGGAGAGGGCTCGACTGAGGCGACTGACGGAGTCGAGAGCGCCTCCTCTACGCAGGTCCCGCGCCTCCGCCTTTGCCGAGCGACGATGAGGATGACGATGAGCGGGCGGCGAGAGCTTGCCCCCGATCCCAAGAAGGACAGACGGGCTGGTCCTCTGGTCTGCCCGCCCGAGGCAATCTGCAGACGCGCCTCCCGCCTCCCGAGCCTCTTGAGGCTGATCCTCGCAGCCGCTCTCGGGCTTCAAGTTCGCCGAGGTTGCTCGAGCCCGTGAGCGGCGACCAGCAAGTACTTGATTCTTGTTTTATTCCTTGCTTTGTCGCCGAGGCTTGATATCTCAGATTCTTGGCTAGGCCGGCGCCTGTGGGCGAAGAAGATGAAGGAGCTCCTCGAGGCTCTGTCCCGGCAGCGCCCGTCTGCAAAAAGAAGGTGACGGCAAGACACGGGCCTCCTGCCCGGGTCATCTCTCGGGCGAGGCCGAGCTGGAGCTAGCTGGGCGAGCCAGCCCCTATGGCCCAAGCGACTCCCGAGGTATCTCGCCCGATGCCACCGCCACACCTGCCGGGTGCGACGGTCCCGCCTAGATGCTGTGATTACGCTGCCGCCCTCTCCTCCTACTCCACCAACCGCCGCCTCCCACCTCCCCCACGCCCCGGATCGTGGCCGCCGCTGAATCGGGCCGGCTGCGTAAGATCTTCGGGCGCCGACCTTGCTTGGTGGCCGGACGCCAGAGCTGGCCTCCGCCGGGTTCGCCTGACAGCTGATTCGAAGGGCGCTGGTTCAGGCCGCGATAGCTATGCGACGAGGAGAAACATGCCGCCCTGGGGCAAGGCCGCCGCGACGCCGCTTTGGGGAGGTAGCCGATGTCCGAGGTCGCTGCAAGGCGCCGGAGAGCGAGCTGCAGGCTCGCTGCGACCAGCTTGCCAAGGAGGCCCGGCCCCGCCAAGAGAAGGAGGAAGACATGAAGGCTTCAGGCGGCCGCCAAGGACTGGATGCTGCTGACAAGCGCCGTGACCGCTTGGGTGCGCCTGGAGCAGGAGTTGAGGCGAAGAGGGTCGAGCCTGGATGGCAAGGCGCCGGTCTCGCCGAGGACCGCGTGGCTTTCATGAGATGGAGGCGGCGGCTCGCACTTGCCGAGGTCGCGACGATAGCGGCCTGAAAGCCCGGCTGGCCGGGCGCCGAGGACTGCCCGACTGCTGCTTCTTTCCTGGTCCGCGCTTGAAGCTATCACCCTGGCCTTGGCCCCACTACCGAGGCCGAGGCGCTTGTCCTTTCTTTCTACAGACCGACAAGGCCCCACCCACGCCTACCTTCGCGACCCCGACGCCGACCTTGACAGCCTGGCGAGCCCGTGAGCGGGCGAGCTTGCTGCTGCCACCGCCGAGGTCGTGAAGGGTCGAGCGAGGCTCACGGTGAAGTTTCGGCCTTCAGACTCAAGCCGGGCGAGGCACCGCCGATCCCGAGGCTTCACGAGGCGAACCCGCCAACAAGAGCTCTCGCCAACAAGTGACTCCTGCCCTGCTTTCAGCTCCCGCAACATGCATCATTCCTGGGAGGCGCTTAAACTTATGCTTATGCTAGAAACAGTTATGGACTGAACGCTTGCTTTTGAATTCCTTGAGATTTATGATTTCTTCCTACTTGCTTATGTTCTACGCCGACAGAGCCTGCCTCACAGACACCTCAGCCACCGCTAGCCCTGACCGAAACCAGGACGGACCAAGGAGTGAGGGGCTACGTGACAAGTTAGGCTCCCGAGTCGGATGCTCAGAGTCCCCTTGGCATTTAACAGCAAGTAGGGAGGTGAGATGTATGGGTGAATTTACCATTCCACATCTCAGAGAGCCCGGCCTCACAGATACCTCAACCGCCTGCTAGCCTTTCGTAACTAAGGGTGAGGGGCTACGTGACCAGCTAGGGCTCCTCGAGTCACGATGCTCAGAGTCCCCTTGACGCTCAAACGGCCTTTGTACCTTGGCTCCGCCGGGAGGACATGCGACGAACCAGCCCGAGGGGCCTGGCTGGGTGGCGGCGCCTGGCGCGACCCCAGCGTAGCTCCTCGGCTCCAGCCCTCGCTGCACTCCCGAGGGAGGCGCGCGATGAGGCCGCACATTGAGCCTCGGCCCTCGAGGTTGATGCGCCGGGGCCACCCTTAGTTGTTTATCACCAGCGCTGAGCATAGCGCCTGCATGTGTACGGCATAGCCGCCCTCGGTAGTGTCGCCAGCCAGCGCGAGCATGGTGCTTCCATCGTGCGTGAGGGGGCTCCCCGGAGGAGCCCCCTGCATGTACAGCCCCCGCCGACACGTGGCTGGCACTAGGGCTCGACGAGGTGATCTGGGCACCCGTGAGCCAACATGGGACTCACGGGCCCTACCTCAAGGCGGGTTGCGCCGCACTGGCCTTAACTTGTGATGTGTTCCTGCAAATTTGGTTAGACGTCGACGCCCACGCCCCGGTCCCGCCTCGAAGGGTCTCAACCATCGCCGGTATGCTGTGTCGCGATGCCGTGGACAAGGCCGAGGGTGAGGGCTGGAGATCCAAGAGGAGCCCATGAGTCGCGATGCTCGTGTACCCCCTTTAACGTGCAAGCGAATCGGCATGAAGGAAGAAGGTGCCATGGACGGCACCAAATAACAATCATGATGGGTCAAGCGACAACCCGATAAACGCAAGAGGGTACATGCCACTGGTCCGGCCCGAGTGGCTTGGGATGATGCAACCGAGGGCGCCCAATGAAGTAAGCTAGGAACATGAAGCCAAGGGATACACGCCGCAGGACGGACCCACACGGCTCGGGAATGTTGCAGCCTGGGGCGCCCCACCTGGAAATGAAACTTGAAGAATGTCACCGACAACGTTGAAGACGGCGATGCTCAAGTAGCGGACGCCGGGCTGCGGAAGCCGATCTTCACGAGCCCCTGTGCCTAGGAGCCTCGGGAGGCCCCGGAGGCGCTGGTGGCTCATCGACCATCTCCATCTCCGCCAGATCGGAACGCCTGGCCTCATGAGCCTGTGATGCTCCCATGAGGTGTTGGCGCATGGCAGTTGCGCTCAGCACGCCGGCATGCAAACATAGTTGTGGGTGGACCTTCACACCCACGCATGAGGGGCCAGAGGCGCCCCGAGAGGCGGCCCGGCTGAGCCTCGGTATGTCGATGCAGACGCGACAACCCACCATCCTCACCGGATGGGGAGCTACGGCGGTAAGCGGCGCTGCCACTCATGACTCTTGACTCCCGCAGCCCCCGAATGATCCGGCCGACGAACTCCCGAGGGTTTGGCCCTCCTTGCCTCGCCTCCTTCCCAAGGGAAACGTGCTTTGAAACACGCCCAAGTGGTGCCCAAGCGCCTCAGGATCTTAGCAAGGTCGGTGGCCCTCCAGAGAGAGCCCCGAGTTTGCTCGAGGATCGGCGCCGCGCGCTTTCCTGTAGGCGATGTATGAGGTGCTCTAACAGCGCGACCCCAGGGCCGGGCCAGCGATGTCTTCTTATTCTTGTGCAGCCTCGGGAGCCTCCCCGCCTCGCGATCTGGTCTTCAAGTGACGCGCTTGAAAATCATGGTCCGTGGAGCACACCGCTGCTTTCTCTCTTCACAAGGCACCGTGGATGACTCCACCGCTTCCAAGATCTTGAGGACGCTAGTATCCGTGATGAGTCACGCCATGAATTTGGCCGAGTGGGTACCCAAGGATGGCGCGTATGGCAAAGCGAATGTGGGCGACATCAAGTCGGCGAGTTCGTGCGTAGTTGTCGCTACGCTCAAGGTGACAGGGAGGCGGACCTGCCTAATCGAACTGTGGAGCCATCGGTGACTCCGAGAAAGGCTTGGTTGGCTGAAGTTGATTGTAAGGCACTTGGAGATTTTGAGTGTCTCTACGACAGACATTGAGCCCCGCCCGCCATCGGCGAGGGTCCCGTGACTTGCACATTGCTGATGATTGGGGAACAAAGCATCGAGGACTCCGTGTGGCCGCACACTTGAGCTGATCCACGAGCCGAACGTGATGGCGACGCCGACCACCCGAGAGGGCGCGCGGCTTCGAGCTTGGGAGGATCAGATTCACTTCGCAGCGAACTGCTTGAAGATGCCTCGAGGCACCGGGCTTGAGCTCCGCCAGATGCAAGCGATCGTGGCGCGGCTCCCTGAAGCCCCAGCCCCTCATCCCGATGATGGTCCTCATTTCTCCTTGGCTGCGTGGCAGGGAGGAGGCCTGCTGCCTCGTGAGCGATCTCGCGAGGCTGATCCTCAAGCCTCCTCGTGAGGCGGGTCCTCCAACCTCCTCGCGAGGCTGATCTCGCCGGCCGTCCTCGCGAGGTCGGTCCGCGCCACCCTTGGCGAGGGCCACGGTCTCCCAAATGGCCCTATGTTTCTTTCCTCCTCCTCCGCCAGAGCCTCGATCATTGCGGTCAAGGCCGACCACCCGCCTTCTCGCACGGCTCGAGCTCTTGACATTCTGCTGGTGTTGGGGGTGGAGGTCGTGGTACACATAGTACCGGCTGCCCTTGGAAGACTCGGGCTGATCTCTCCTGCTTGGTATCCGGTTCTCGCCATGCACGGCAGCCCCTTGTGCTTCACATCCTCGACCTTGGGATTCTTCTCTCTTCCGGGTCTACGGCTGGCAGCTCGAGGAGGAAAGGCGCCCTTCCTCACCGCGCACTTGGTCGCCAAGTTGAACAGCTCCAAGGATGTGCACAGATCTTCATGCATCGCCAGCCTCCTTCATCTTGACGCCACGCACAACGCCGGAGAAGGCTGAGATGATGGCCTCCTCGATCACCTTTGGGAATCTTGAGGCGCATGTTGTTGAAGCACCGGATGTACTTCCGCAGGTCTCTCCGGCTGCTACTTGAGCGGGCGCATGTCGCCACGGTAGGGGACCGCCTTGAGCGCCATGGAAACCAGTTCGCCATGACCTTCTCGCCCCCATTGGCGGCTGATGCCCAGCTCAGAGAGCCGGAGGAACTCCGCAGGTCGGCCGTGCTGCCATAGCGAGGAGGTGTCCGGCTTGAACTTGCCGGCCACGGACGCCGCGCAGCTCGGTGGGTGAAGGCGCTGCAGCCCGCAGGGCTGCAGGAGGCCTCTCGTGACGAAGGGCTTGGTCTTGCGGTCCCTGATGCGCTGCCGCCGAGCAGCGCTGGGTCTTGGCAAGCTGGAGCAGAGCGGTCGTGACGGGCCGGTGTAGGGAGCACTGGCAGCTTTGGGGCGAGGGACCTCTTGACAGCTCGCTCTTGTTGCGCTTTTGGTGCCGGACGGAGGGTTCCGCCAGGCCACGCGCTTGGGGCTAAGGCGCTTGAGGGGGGAGGCGGCCGAGGCGCCTCGAGCCATCGCCTCATTAAGGCGGGCGCGGTAGCGAGAAGGACGGCGCTGGGAGCCTTCGCGCGCGCAGACGAAGCTCGGCGACGCGGTCGAGCCACTCGAGACGCTGCCGACGGGCGATAGCACAGAGCTCGCTCGCTGAGCGCGACTCGAGCCTCCATGGGCGCGCGAGCGCGAGACGAAGAACCAGCTGGGCGCAGTAAAGGAGAAGGTACGACCGCTCGCCACGGACGGATGCTGGGACGATGTTGTTGCTTCATTCTCGCGGCCGGTGGCGGCGTTGACGGCAAGCGACGGAACGGCGAGGGCGTGCACGACGGGGCCGCTCGGGCGACGTGGGTGGCGAGAGCGGCCTGATGCTTGGCGCGGCCCGACGAGCGCTCGACATGGATGCGATGGGCGGCGAAGAACAGGCGGCGGAAGACGGATTCCGCGCACTTTACCGGGCGCGCTAAATGTCGGATTTCGGTTCCGCACACTCTAGGTTCAACTGGGTGCACACGGAGATCTCACCCCTACCTACCTGCACTTCGTCCTTTGCAAGGATCTAAACTACACGAAGAGTAACACAAGGGACACAAGGTTTATATCGTTCAGCCACCATTGTGGTGTAACACCCTACCCAAAGGTGTGGTGTGGTGGATTGCCTCAGGGTCATTTATGAACAATACAAGGAGAACAGCCTCATGAGGGTCTGTTCTTGGCCGGGTGCGATTTAACTTCTAGGGGAGTTCGGCCACTCTCTTCTCTCTAGACCGCTTGATCTCTAGCTCTGTTCTAGATTCCGGATCCTTCCTCGATCCTCTCAGATGCCTCTGCCCTGTGGGTGGCTAGTCCTATTTATAGGCAGAGGCCCTGGGCCTCTTTGCAAATATTGAGCGGGAAGGGCGCCAACAATTGGCCATTTTGAAGGGGAACATCTAGTACACTTATCCTGACTAAAGTTGGTCCTCGCCTGTCAAAGGCTCTGGTGGTGACGCCGGCTTGGGCTCCACGATGACCTCCTTCCTTCCATTGTGATGGTCTTGGTCTTGTTGCACCGAAACGGTTGCCTTTGCTTGATGCTCGCCGCGCTTGCTCCTTTGCACCAAAGAGGAAATTAGACATCATATGGTCGGCGCCTGGCCACGCTCTTGGTCGCCATGGCACAGCGCCATGGGCACCTCGCGAGGTACCCCGCTTTGATCTCTCCGCCTCCTGCGAGCCAGCCTCGGCGAGGCCGCCCTCGAGGAAGCTTCCTGTCGCCGCTCATGAGGCTTGGCCTCGCGAGGGTCTTGAGCTTGTGCCGATGAAGATGGGCCGATCACACCCTTGAGCCACGCCAGCAGTCAGCAGTGCAAGTCTGGCACCCCTGCTCCTTAACGCCGTGTTCACCGTAATAAGTTCTCAGATATAGACCAAAGCTATTTTGTTTGGTTTTGCTGCCTCCTTAATATCTTCTGCTCGGTACTACTAATGTAAAACCTCAACTTTTCAGCTTAGCTATGGAAAAATGAGGGAACCGCCACCTTTTGAAGGTGGCGAGGCAACTATAACCGCAATGTCACCTCTTGCGCAAGGGGTCAAGACTTTTCCACTAAAGGCTAAAAGCACGCTCCTCGTAATACTAGGTTGGTTGTTAAGGAAATATTGTCCAAACTGCCTCATGATCAAGATATGCAAGCTCAAAGCAATGTTGTATCTGTGTTCGCACACAAGTCCATTCCTAACAGAGGCCCTTTGTGAAACAAGGAGAAACATTGCTCAATGTCGCCAAGATATGCATGGTTTTGAAACCAGACTATCGCATATTTGATATGTTGTTCAGAGCCTAGGGAAATGAAGGCAGGGTTATGGTGCTCCATCGGACAATACAACATGAAAACGTAATACCAGTCAAATGAACTCGAAGCTCAACTTCTCGTGGTGCATTTATCTCGCTAGACTGCAGTTTTATGCCAACCTTCCTTTGTTATATAGTTGTAATTTGTTTTGGTGCGATACAAAATTTATTTCTAACGCAGCCACACGCTGAAAAACAAAGAAGCCATTTTTGTATAGTGTAGGTGTTCCTATATTTGCAATCGTGGCGCATCTTTGATGCCGAGTGGATGTAATCTGGTAATTGCTTTAATAGCCTAGCGTTAGTTTCGCCTTATTTATTTCCTAGTCTTCTTTTTCCTGGTTTGCTAGTGGTCAAGAATCTACCATGGGCTATATACGGGCCGTAGGGATCCATGGGTCTCCTATGGGCCGCCGATAAATGGGCTCAGAATCGGGCCTCGCCGCCGATAAATGGGCTCAGAATCGTGGGCCTCGGCCGTTTGATAAATGGGTCTACATGGGCCGTGAATCGGCGAATTGGTATCGCCCATCACGGTAACAGTCGCTAACAGCCGTAGGACCGCAAAGGCTTAATTCGTCACTGGCATAACGGGTTGTTAATGGGCCAAAATATATGACGGGCTGGAAACGGCGCAACGATTTAACAGGCCAGAAACGGGCCGACTCTTGCCATGGGCCGAATTTTGCCCATTAGGGTAACAGCCAAGAACGGTCGATTTCGCCATGGGCCGACTTGGCCCATTTGGGGAACATGCCAAGAACGGGCCGACTTTGCCATGGGCCTAATTTGGCCCATTAGGGGAACAGCCAAGAACGGGCCTAAGTAATCGAGGGTCAAAAGGAGCCCAAGAACGATGGGCCGTCAATAGACGGAAAGCTAACACGGTTGAAACGCCCATGTAAATCACGGGCCGTTAACGGCACAAAGAAAATTACTATTCATTATGGGCTAGAGTCACCGTGGGCCCAGAAGCGCCGAAGATACAAAGGCCTCATATGGGCCGAAGATGTCGTGGGCCATACATGGGCCGAAAAGTGAAATGGGTCGGTGTTATATTCGACGCACCCACATGACGTTGTTAATGATTTATTTAGGGCCTAACGGGCCGTGAATTAACGGCCAGAAATGGGCTATTTGCAAAGAGATCGCTAATAAAGTTATGGCCAGCCCGCTAACTCGACCAAGTCAAACGGGCCGCTTTGTAAGCTAAATGGGCCAAGGGTCGGGCACGGTCGGCATATCATAGGCACCTATCGACCCAATCGACGAAGCCGACACGTGTTTCGTCCGCCAATAAGAATTTTACACGGAAATTTCCCATTGGTCGGGCTGTTAACGGGTTATCGGATCCAAAACCCGACCGATAGCTTAACGACGTTCCGCTATGGTGGATGCCACGGTCGGTCACCCTTGACGTAAAGCACTTCGTGACGCGCGATTTATCGTCATGGAAGTGGACACTCGTGATGATTATTTTGGTAATGTCATGGAACACTTTACGACAAAGATAGGTATGACTATCTTGATTCTCGCTATAAAATCGCTATGGATGTACATGCATGACAAAAACGCGACCCACCGTGACAAACACGATCATCATGGAAGTGTATTTTTTGTAGTGATAGCTATCGGTACAAACCTCATCCCCGAGGGTGGACTACCCTCCTCATCGTGATGGTCGCCGGATGATGAAGATGGCCACCGGTGATGGTTCCTCCGCAGGTGCGTAACGGGTCTAGATTGGTTTCGTATACAGAGCCTTGCGGGCGCGAACTTCTGGTTTAGGGTTACCCCGAGGGTTTTTGGAATATTTGGTGATTTATAGGGCAAAGAGGGGTGCGTGTTGGTGTCAAAACCGGCGGATCTCGTGTAGGGGGTCCCGAACTGTGCATCTAAGGTCGATGGTAACAGGAGACGGGGGACACAATGTTTACCTAGGTTTGGGCCCTCTCAATGGAGGTAATACCCTACTTCCTACTTGATTGATCTTGATGAATATGAGGATTACAAGAGTTGATCTACCACGAGATCGTAATGGCTAAACCCTAGATGTCTAGCCTAAATGATTATGGTTGCCCCTACGGACTAAACCCTCAGGTTTATATAGACACCGGAGGGGCCTACGGTTGTACATAGTCGGTTACAGAGGAAGGAATCTTCATATACGAATGCCGGGCCTGCCATCAATGCAAAGGAGAGTCCCATCCAGACACGGGAGGAAGTCTTCTGTCTTGTATCTTCATGGCCCATCAGTCCGGCCCACGTCATATAGCCCGGACGCCCGAGGACCCCTTAATCCAGGACTCCCTCAGTAGCCCCTAAACTAGGTTTCAATGATGATGTATCCGGCGCGCAGATTGTCTTCAGCATTGCAAGGCGGGTTCCTCCTCCGAATATTTGAAAATAGTCCCCGAACACAAAGAACGTATCCGGCTATGCAAAACAAGCTTCATAAAGAGTATAACATTTGACAAGTCCCGTCTACTGATATCTTCCGTAGTGAAACGCCACGTCTCTGTACGGTCATTATTTCAAACCTTTTTTAGCCTCCCGCTCTACGTTTCGAGATGCGATTTCCATTGGCACGTCTTGTCGAAGCAAAGATCGTGTCCCCTTATCACGGGATTCTCATTAATACGGGCGTGGGTAATCCAACCGTGTCATTGGCGATCCCTTGGGAATAGGCGAGCTTTAAGGCCCGTGAGGAGGCGTTTGATATTCTTCGCCTTTATAAAGGGGCACAGATCCGTCTTTCTCCCCCCGCGCCTACCTCTTCCTCAACCTTCCCAACCCCAGGCTCCAACGCCCAGGATTTGATTTCTTCCATTGTTACCAGGTCCTCTAGTTATGTCCGGATCCATCTCCCAAGGTAGGTGGGCAGCCTCCTCACCGAGGAGGATATCGCAAGCTTCCTAAGGCAAGGTACCGATCATGGAAATCCCCATGTGCTCCCTACTAAAGGGCGTGTCATCCCCAAAGGCAAAATCCGCGAGAGGGTTGTATTCGCTCCCACTTCCTCCGCTGGCTAGGGTTCGCTTCACCCCTTCATTCGGGCCTCATGTTCTATTATGGGCTAGATTTTCAAGATCTAGTCTGCACTTTTTCTCCACATCTCGGCGTCATTGCTTTGTGCGCTTTTCTTCGATCCCCCACACTTCGCCTATGGCTTAAGACTTTCAATGTGAAGCCGGCTAGTCAATGGGGAACAAGCGGAGGCGGCGGTTCTATGGTGAGAAAGCTTACAACACTATCCGCCAAAAGGCACCTTCATGGAAACCTCCAACTCCCGGCAACAGAGTGGTTCTATATCATCAACCTCCAAGGCACCAAATGGGCACCCGCACCTGTGTTCCGATCTGGCCCCCCATTGCAGCTCGCATCATGGATAAATAAGGGGCTAGACTGGGGATTAGCTGATGAAGTACAGATGCTGCAAAGTCGTATCCGGAGTATCCTCGAAAGCGATGTTGGCCTTATCAACGTGACCCAAGTGATGCTAGTCCGCCGGATCCTCCCGTGCCAGCGACGGCCTCTTCTTATGTGGGATTTCAATTCGGAAGGACCGCGAACCCTTCAACAATTCTTCCGCACAACGCACAAAGGGATGTGGAAACTATTCTTCAAGACTCGAAAGCAGTGGCCAGACACATCAGAGGACGTCGGTCTCGACTGCAACCATCCATATACCTCGCTAAACACCCAATTTCTGACCACAACTCGGTTGATTATCCCATAGCAATGTACTGAGAGTTCTATCTTTGACCAGGGCTGGATACAGAAGGCAGAACGAATTATGTGGTCAGCTCCACTTCCCGAGGACTCGGTCGATCCTGTGTTGATGAGGATGCTGGTCCCGGTGCCATATCAAGTGCCAACGCAAGAGGGCAAGAAGAAGAGCGAAGAGGCCGAAAGCGGCCCACTCTGCTGTGTATGTCGACACTATGTCCTGGAGATCAAGTCTGCCTCCAAAGACAAAGGGAAAGAGAAGGTGATATCCCTTCCCCTCATGGGAGGAAAAGGACTGCATCCAAAGACTTGGAGGTGGAAGCACCCAAGAGAGGGAAGGTATCCCTTCCATATGGTTTAGGTTCCGAAGCTGAGGTCGTCGCAATGCACCTCTCTAGGGACAAGCCCTTGTCAATCGTAAGTGAACAAGGATGCTCTAGACATATCCTGCTCTTTTCGGATTGCAGGGTAACATTTAAACTATATGCTTGCAGTTCGCCCATAGCCCACCCCGGCAGTCCTCCTCATCAGGGACTTAACTCGATGATGGAAAGCGGACGCCTTCTCATGCTTCCTCGCCTCTTAGGGCGGATGACCTCGAGGCGTATTCTTGGAGAATCTTCCCCGACCATCAAGCGGCGTGGGGGATGATGAAAACAATGCCCGAGGGTGGTACTTCGATCATCAAGGGTCCAGGGGGCGCAGCCCCTACGGGGGCCAGCAATGAAGGCCCCGAACAATCCGTCTTACCGCCGAAGATGACTCTAGGGTCGAGCCAATGTACCCCTTTGAAGGGAATACATACTCCCGCAGCAGCTTCCAGGAATCCGGAGGTGTCGGATACTCTGATGAGCACATTACAAAGTGTATCCATTTCAGAGGAACATCGTACCTTGATGGGCACGGTAGTTGAAAGGGTTCTGTCCGCGAGAAGCGGATTGAATGCAGCCTTCATGGGCCTGTTGAGAGGCTTCGAGGTATGCGATGTAATAGCTTAACTATTTTTACGTGCACAATGCGCCCGTGTACAGATAGTAGCCCCTGAGCCTCTGGTCGGCTTCCCCGGAGAGGCGACCATAGGATCAAAAAGATATGCTCAGGAAGTAAACTAATTAATTCGAACACAGGCTGTTACGTCCATGGCGACCGCCCAAGCTACGGAAGTTACAGATCTAAAGCAGAAACTTGAGTTAGCGGATGAGGACATCACTCTTATTAATAGGCGGCTCGACGAGGCACAAGGTATGTGTTGGGGCAGCTTTGTTTATGCATGTATACTAGTATGAGCACGAGGCTGAAAATCATATACTATGACATGCATAACTGTAGATGGTGCTGCCGCGGTTGAGACCCTTCGGGCTGAACTTGCTCGGGCCAAGGAGTAGGCCAGAGTGAGCGACGCAGCTGCCAAGAAGGCGGCTGTGGATTTAAAGGACGAACAGGCCGCTCAATGCCAGTGCCAGGAGAGAATATCTACCATGGAGCGGGAGCTGAAGGATGCCACTAGCAGGTGTAAATCTTTCGAGGAGGATAACAAAGCCAAGGCAGCCAAACTCGACAAGGCCTTACTAGAGGCGAAAGAAGCACGATCCGAATTGAGAGCGGCTCGGGAGGAGATTCGACTGGCTGGGGAGATAGCGGCGGTAAGCCCTTTCTTTACAGACTAAGTTCAGCGACCCAAAGTATGCTCTGCTTAACCAAATGTGGAGTTCTCCAGACGACTTCTTGGATTTGCCGAAGAGTGTTTCTGACGCGGCGCAGTTCTTCCAAGCACAGCAAGGACGTGTTGCGGAGAGGCTTTTGTGGTTGCAATTCAATGTGGCAAAGCGTCCGACGCTGCTGAACGAACAGATGGCCCAGTGGGCCGAGCTACACAAGATGTCCGGAGTTGCCATGAAGGACGTCGTGGTCAGCTATAGCCAGCCGAACCCGTTTCGAGCAACTATTTTGGTTTGGTACAACGGCTTGTCGATGCAGTGGCACTTATTGACGACTGAAAGGATCAAGAAGAGGTGCCTAGAGGGGGGGGTGATTAGACACTAAGTACCAAAAGTTGCAGCTTTTAACTTTTGTTGGAGTGAGTTTAGGCACAAGTTTAACACTCACAATACATATCAAGCAAGCATGCAAAGAGTATATGAGCAGCGGAAAGTAAAGCATGCAACTTGCCGAATGTAAAGGGAAGGGTTTGGAGGATTCAAACGCAATTGGAGACACGGATGTTTTTGTCGTGGTTCCGATAGGTGGTGCTATCGACATCCATGTTGATGGAGACTTCAACCCACGTAAGGGTAACGGCTATGCGAGTCCACGGAGGGCTCCACCCACGAAGGGTCCATGAAGAAGCAACCTTGTCTATCCCACCATGGCCATCGCCACTAAGGACTTCCTCACTAGCGTAGATCTTCACGGCAGGCGATCTCCTGCCCTTACAAACTCCTTGGTTCAACTCCACAATCTTGCTCTGAGGCTCCCAAGTGACACCTAGCCAATCTAGGAGACACCACTTCCAAGAAGTAACAAATGGTGTGTTGATGATGAACTCCTTGCTCTTGTGCTTCAAATGATAGTTTCCCCAACACTCAACTCTCTCTCACAGGATTTGGATTTGGTGGAAAGAAGATTTGAGGAAAGCAACTTGGGGAAGGCTAGAGATCAAGATTCATATGGTAGGAATGGAATATCTTGGTCTCAACACAAGTGTAGGTGGTTCTCTTCTAAAATGTAGGTTGGAAGTGTAGGTTCGCTCGATGGCTCTCCACTAATGAAGAGTGGGTGGAGGGGTATATATAGCTCCACACAAAATCTAACTGCTATAACAACTTACTAAACTCGTGGGACCGAATTGATAAACTCGGTCGCACCGATTCAGCAAATCTAGTGACTCATAGGATTTTCGTGGGACCGACATGCAACTCGGTAGGACCGATATGGTTAGGGTTAGGCATAACGTAATCTCGGTGAGACTGACATACAAATTCGTGAGACCGATTTTGGTAATAAGCTAACCGAGAGTTGGTCGTGCAAACTCGTAGACTGACACACAAACTCGGTGGGACCGATTTTGGTAAAAAGCTAACCGTAGAGTTTGCATTGTAATCTCGGTAGTACCGATTGCTCAAATTCGTGAGACCGATTTTGGTAATGGACATTGTCGGTGTCAAACCGCGGATCTCGGTAGGGGGTCCCGAACTCAAGGCCTAGGCGGATGGTAACATGAGACAAGGGACACGATGTTTTACCCAGGTTTGGGCCCTCTCGATGGAGGTAAAACCCACGCCCCGCTTGATTAATATTGATGATGTGTGTTACAAGAGTGGATCTACCACGAGATCAAAGAGTAAACCCTAGAAGCTAGCCTATGGTATGATTGTTGTTCGCCCTATGGACTACATCCGTCCGGGTTTATATAGGCACCGGAGAGGGCTAGGGTTACACAAAGTCGGTTACAAAGGTAGAGATCTACATATCCAGACGCCAAGCTTGCCTTCCACGCCAAGGAAAGTCCCATCCGACACGGGACGAAGTCTTCAATCTTCTATCTTCATAGTCTTGAGTCCGCCGATGATGATAGTTCGCTATCCGGACACCCCCTAGTCCGAACTCCTCAAGAGCTCCTCGAATCGGCTTCAGCGACGACGAAGTCCGGCGCAGATATTGTCTTCGGCGCAAGTAAGGCGGTTCTCCTTCAAACTTCATGTTCCCCGCCGAATAGTGTTCGCTTCCTTATAAATGTTGCGCCCTTGGCTTTCTACGCCCAGAATGGCCTTCTTCCACGTGTCGCATTTAATGCGAAAAGGCTGGGGTATTTTTACATTTTACCCCTAGTCAGGCGCGTAACGAGCCGCCTATAAGAGAGGCGAGGATCTAGATCCAGCTCACACCATCCTCCATCCGCAAGTTCTCATCAAGCGCCTCGACAAAAAATCCATTGCATCATGGATAGCCGACGCTGCTCCTCCTCTCCTCCCAGCCCTAAGCCAGAGATTGGGAGATGCCTGCCCACACAGCCGAGCTAGTGGCACTCCAAACCGAGGGATATCTTCCGCCAGCTTTCATGGTTCTGGTTCGAGCCTGACTAGCCACCTACAAGGGTGGAAAGCAGCGGAGAGCGCCCCCAACCCTTCCAAAGGGGAGCGGGTATGCTTTGTCCCCATCTAATAAGGGGACTCGGATTTCCATACATCCGCTTTCTCCGGGCTCCTTAGAGTTCTACATGACTCTAGCTTCACCACCTCACGCCCACCTCCATTTTGCACATCGTGGCTTCAGAGCTTTTTATGAGCTGTTCTTGGGCATCGAGCCCCATTTTGCGCTGTGGAAGAGATTGTTTTGTCTCGCACTTCATTTTCTTGAGGGGTCGATATATCAAGTGGGCGGAGCCAAATATGGCGATCGCCGGACCGATATCTATTCGCACCCCAAAGAAGGTGTCCAAGACCGCCTTCGTAATGGTTCTACATGGAGGACGCCTCTTCCGGATCCAGGGCTCGATCGCCTCCCGGAGTTCAACAATGCTCCCTTGAAGAAACGCCTGAGTTGGCGCTTCATGAGCCCTCAACGGAAGATGATTGAGCGCCCATTATCCGATGGGCCGGATTAGGTTATCGGCTCACTCCGGATTGACCATGATTGGAGTCATGGCCACGCGCATTATGCGAGGGTGCAGCCACTCCAATATAGGGGCCACCCATGTGGGATTTCGACGGGAATATGACGCCACCCATCATGGCTGCAAAGGGCCAGCTCCGCAGCCGATCCGCAAAGATCATGTCCGCTTGTACAAGGGAGAGGAGGAGGACTTCTCCGCACGTAATCCGCTGAATGGATTTTCTATGAATAACCCTCGAGCTGGGTAAGCGGATGTTCATCTACCCGATCCATACTTTTAAAGTCAAGTATCTTACTCAGCGATTTCGACGCAGAGCTGCGCCGGACGGGAGGGCATACGGGCCTAACTCCACAGCCCGAGGATCCGAACGATCCTTGATCCGACCTCCAAGAGGATCCGACATAAAGGTGGAGTTGATTGACGGGTGTTCCACCAACGTAGCATAGACAATGCCCTAGTCGCCATTACGGCCGACTACCACGGTTTGTTTCGCCTCCTGTGTGACTACGACCGAGGTCTTGACACCATCATTTGATCCAAGGCCAACTCGACCATCCCATACCGATGGTGCATCGCAGGAGGTGCCTTTAAGGCGGAAGTCGAATCCGCGCGCCGCATCAAGAGGGTCAGTCCGCCCAAAGAAGGCGGAAGAGGAGTGCGACGCGAACCAAACGCCGCCGCCGCAACGGCACGGAGCACCGCTTATTTTTAAGGGAAGGATCCCTCAGAGGTATATTAATGCTCACAACTTTTCCGTAAAGAGCGCCACGGACAAAGGTTTCGGAGAGGTTGCTAATCAAGCTTCCGCCAGCCATGCTCCAACGCATGGTCCGGAGGGGAGGCGAATACAAGGCATGAGCCGGACGCCCCGACGGAGGATGCCGACAGCTGTCCGCCACTCGGTCCGAGGTGGAGAGCGCCATGAATCACAGGTGTCGCGGACAGTTCTTCGTGACGCGTGTTTCTCCCCGAGGCGCAAATGCCTTTGATGCGGGAAACGCGCACTCCGCAAGCCGCCAAGATGGGTTAAGCAGAGCCATGGAGCAAAGATGTGAAAGACATACGGTAAGTAATTTTAATAGTTATATATGCCAAGAGCTCCCGAGACTTAAAATAGTTGAAATTACTGATTTAAGGATCAATTATTATGCAGGATCTTACGGAGAAGAATACCCATCTGTCCCAGGAGCTCCAAGAGTGCAAGGCCCAACTTGAGGCCACACTGGCTGCCACAGGGGGAGCCACAGAGACCCCCACTTGTAAGACGTACTTTGAGAAGATAATTATCTAACAAAGTGCGCGTGAATCGACAACAATATTGCAGAGGGCGCCGGACTAGATCCGGACAAGCAACAGCCATCAAGGCTACCTAAAGGCCAAGTAGAGGGTGCTTATGAAGGTGCAGCAGAGAGAAACAAGCTCCAAGATGCCCACACCCAGCGAGGAGAAGAGCTGAAAGGTTCTTCCGCCCACCGTCCGGCCCGTGAAGGAGAATCAGCGGCTTCATCGCTGCATTTATAGTAAGTGCTTGAACAAATTCCTTTGAAAAGAAGAATTCGGCGAGGAAGTCTATTGACGTAAATATGTCTTTAGGTGTGCTCACAGTCGCCTCATGGAGGAAATGCCTGGTCAACGGGTGACCAACTTCCCGAGCTGGTGCAATTGCTCAATGTGTTCGGCAGCGGCGAGTGGCGCTGCTCATGCTTTATGGCCATCCGCTCCCTACCCGAGGGCCTTGGTGAGCTTGCTGAGAAGCTTCGTGGAGCACGGCGACACCTCCGCTTAGGAAGATATCGGCCTGCCGTCAGTGGCGCCAGGGAGGCCTGGGCCATGGTGAAGACATCGCATCAAGGTTGACCCAAACCACATGGCCGAGGTCGGACTCATGGGCCTGATGGGAAGGAGATCCTCGTGAGTTGATGTACGCCAAGTAGAACTGGTCATGAATATTCCTAACAGGATCAGAATTAGACAGCCTGTTAGATGGGATTGAGGAGGAGTACAATCACCGGTTTGACGATGTAATTTGAAATGACATGTAAAATGCCTTCTAGCCGGATTGTAGATCGCTTGTCTTTATGGACCGCTTTCGCTTCAACCTCGGGACCCAACAGTCCTGAGTGTGTCCGAATACCCTTACGGTTATAAAAGAACCGGGCATGCATGGAGACAAGGCGTCGGGGTCATAATTGCTTTATCGCATAAGTGCCCAACTAGTTATGTTATATTACATGGTTAGTAAGAAACATCTTCCAGGAGAATAGTTCCGCTATGGGTTCTTTTCTCGAGGCATGCCCTAAAGTGCAATGCCGATCGCGTAAAAATAGCGTAAAAGCATCTGGGGCAGATAAATAAGTAAGTAATAAATCATCTTTCAAGTCACCGACCAATATTCTCTTAAGAATGCTAGCTTTCGCTTCACCCACCGAGGTACACATCCGGCCGACCCGGTAGTAGCAATCGCAGAGGTGCTCCTTTACCTCCTAGCCAACAATCGGGAACGTAGGGTAATGTAACGCCTCGATGCGCGCTATATCTCCCACGTGTCGAGGCACGACTTAGAGGCATAACCGCATTGAAAGCAATGTCGCAAGTGAGGTAATCTTCACACAACCCATGTAATACATAAGGAAAGAGATACATAGTTGGCTTACAATGCCACTTCACACAATACATAAATAAACATCCATCATTCAGAGTACACTCAAGGTCCGACTACGGAACCAAAATAAAAGAAGATACCCCAAATGCTACATGATCCTCGATCGTCCCAACTGGCACCACTATCGATCATCGTGAAAGACACATAGTAACGACCACGCCTCGTCGAACTCCCACTTGAGCTCGGCTGCGCCACCTGCACCGCATCGCCGGCACTGCAACTGTTTTGTAGAATCTGTGAGTCACGGGACTCAGCAATCTCACACCCGCGAGATCAAGACTATTTAAGCTTATAGGAAGGACAGAGTTGTAAAGTGGAGCTGCAGTGTTTACTCAGCATATATGGTGGCTACATTCGCAAAAGAGAGCGAGAAGAGGAGCAAAGCACGGTCGTGAAGCTAGTAGCGATCAAGAAGTGATCCTGAACTACTTACGCCAAACATAACTCCAACATCAGTTCACTTCCTGACTCACGAGAAGAGACCATCACGGTTACACACGCGTTGATGTGTATTTTAATTGAGGTCAACTTCGGTTTTCTACAACCGACATTAACAAATTCCCATCTGCCTCATAAATCATGCGGCACGGCTTTCAAAGATAATACCCCGCAGGGTGTCCCAACTTAGCCCATTATAAGCTCTCACGGTCAACGGGATATTCCTTCTACCGAAGACCCGATCAATCTCGAATCCTGGACTACAAGACATTTCGACAAAGAATAAAACAAGACCAGCAAAGCCACCTGACAGCCGACAAACCCGATAGGAGCTGCACATATCTCGCTCTCGTGGCACATCCGGATGAACACTACGACGGCAACCAAGATGCCCTAAGTTGCCTCTGGTGGCACCGCAAGTGGTTTAGTTTGGACCAACGCCAAGGAGCATTGGCCCGGGGTTAAATAAAGATGACCCTGGCTCGCGAAAACCCGGGGAAAAGGCTTAGGTGGCAAATGGTAAAACCAAAGTTGGGCCTTGCTGACGAGTCTTATTCAAAGCGAACTGTCAAGGGGGTCCCATAAATCACCCAACCGTAAGGAACGCAAAATCAAGGAACATAACACCGTATGACGGAAACTAGGTGGCAAGAGGAACAAAACACTGTGCATAAGGCCGAGCCTTCCACCCTTTACCAAGTATATAGATGCATTAATTATAGCAGATATATATTGTGATATCCCCAACAAGTAAACATGTTCCAACAAGGAACAACATCTCCATGTTCCAACAAGGAACAAACTTCATCTTCACCGCAACTAGCAACGCTTATAAGAGGGCCGAGCAAAGCGGTAACATAGCCAATCAACGGTTTGCTAGGAAAGGATGGTTAGGGCTGACATGGCAATATGGGTGGCATGATAAGCAAGTGATAGGCATCGCAGCATAGGCATAGCAAAAGAGCGAGCAACTAGCATAGCAAAGATAGAAGTGATTTCGAGGGTATGGTCATCTTGCTCGCAATGTTCTCGTGAGTTGTCGAAAGCTTGATCCTCGAAGCTGCTTCTCAACAGGTTCCTCGCTCACGCACTCGCCTCCGGCTCTACCCAAAGCAAGAACACAAACAAAGGAACCATAATAAATCACGGTGCAATGCACAATCAACATGATGCAAAACATGACATGATATGCGAGATGTGATATGCAATGCGATGCGCGCCCGAAGGAAAATGATGAACCAGGCATCAACTTGGCAAACCAAGTATGCCACTGAAAGATGAGATGATTTCGCTGAAATCGATATAAAGATCACCGAATCGGATGCACGGTTTGCAAATGACAAGCAAAACAAGAATGGCACAAATCTGCCATTAACAGATGATGCCACTTAGCAAGCAACAAGAAATTAAGCTACTGCACCCAAACGTACCAACAAAGTATATGGCAGTGATCTACACAAGATGCTTGACAAAAGATGAACACTGAGCTACGGCTAGTTCACATCATAACAGGTTCAAACAAGCATGGCAAAAGTGCACAAAATATCAGTCTGACATGGCAAAACAGCATCGTAGCAATGTTCAGAGCAAGAAAACTACATGCTACAGGAACTTATAATAGCAAAACAAGGCATGGCATGAATCTACTCAAAGCATAGAACAAAAGTCCCTTACTGACCATAAGCCAAAAGGATCAGAAAATATAGTAACACCCATGTCAATATCGCAAGTTTCATAATGATTCAGCAACATGGCATGTCAAAACTGATAACAAGTAGGCATGTTTAAGAGCTCAAGCACTCACTACAGAGCCTTACATGATAAACTAAGCATACATACATCAAGAAGACATGGCATAGAAGACATACATGGCAAGAACAACATCATAGCATACATGGATCAACCACAACAACCTTGGCAAAATTGAATAACATGTAAACAATCTGCCAGAAACATTTGATAGCAAAAGTAGAGCTCGATTGACTCAAGCTATGGCACTCCATAATTGCAAACAAAGGCATGGATGGATAGAGCAAGACATGTAGAACAAAACATCCTTACTGAAGTATCTCAAAATATGCATAGATCTCTCGTAGCATCAAGTTAACATGGCATCAAAATATCAGCTAAACAGGCTGAAAACAGCAACATCAGACACCTACTTTGCATGCTTGTGCTAGTCACCACATAGATCACAAAAATACATGGCATACACCCCTGAAAGATGGCATGGCATATTACAAAACACATGTAGGACTCAAATTCATAGGGTGCACACATCAATCATAGCAAAATAACAAAGTGCATGTTCTGTTAAGAAACAGAAACTAACATCACATAGCCCTCTTCCAACAGCATTTCGGGCATCAAGATGAGCTCAAATGAAAATGATGCAATGAGATGAAATGATCTACTCTTCGAGACGAACATTTTGATATATTATACGCGCAAAATGGAGCTACGATGCAAAGATATGCATGCTGAAAATGCCAGAAATAAACAACGGAATAAAAACTTGATGAAAATAGAGGGGGAGGAAGTCAACGGAGATAGATCGATCGGCCGGATCCGATCGAGGGCGGCGGGGCGCGCTGCTTCTCCGGGGCCGGGTCCGGGAGGGCACCGTGGCCGGAGCGAGGGGCGCGCCGACGAGGGAGAGGAGGCGGGCGGGCGGCGAGGGCACCGGTGGCGACGTGAGCGAGGCGGCCGCGGTGGCTGCGGACGGCGACGGGCGCTGGCGGGCGAGGCCGCTGAGGAGGTGGCGCGGGCATGGGCTGGAGGCGCGGGGCGGCAACGGGTCATGGGGGCGGCCGCTGGCTCGGGCGGGCCGGGCGGCGCAAGGTGGCCGGGCGCCACGTGGCGGCTCTGGTTCACGGGCAGCGGCGGCGCTGGTGGGCGGACGTGTCCGGACGGGCGCGGGGTTTCGGCCCGGCGCGAGGTAGGGGAAGGCTAGGTTAGACCCGGATTTGGAATGGGGGTTGCTTAAATAGGCATAGAGGGAGCTAGGAGAGTCCAAATGAGGTGTAGTTTTCACACACGATCGTGATCGAACGACGGAGAGCATGGAAGTGACTTAGATGGGTTATTGGACTATTTTGAGGGGTGTTGGGCTGCAACTTAAAAGAGGCCTTTGCGAGAGTGCGTTAACTGCTGAGTACCAAACGAGCTCCAAATGACCAAACTTGACCGGTGGTCTACGGTGGTATACCAAGGCCACTTGACAAACCTCGTCCATTCCGAGAAGGTTTAGTACCCGCCACGAAAAACGTAAAAGGGTCCGCTGGGGAGATAGGAGTGCCGGATTGCAAAACGGACAACGGAAAAATGCTCGAATCATGAGACTAACACGTATGCAAATGCGATGCACATGATGACATGATATAAAATGCATGACATGGAAAAATGCAAAAGAAGAAAACCCAACCACGGAGGGAATATCATATCACAATGCCAAAATGGCAAGAGTTGAGTTACAAATATGGAAAGTTACTCCGGTGTTACAACACTCCACCACTACAAGAGGATCTCGCCCCAGATCTAGGACCGAAAGAACTCCGGATATTCGAACGGAGGTGATCCTCGCGCCCTGTGTGGCTTCACGGTCGGAATGGTGTGACCACTTCACTTTCAGGAATTTGATTGACTTGTTGCAGTCTTGCGCCGGTTTCTTCAAGAATAGCAACGGGTGCTCATGATAAGAGAGATCTTCTTGAAGGTCAATTTCTTCGGGTTGATAGTGCTCTCAGAGTCTTGAAGCACTTATGGTTATGACACGGAAACACATCGCACATTTGCGGTTGGATGGAAGCTCGTTGATAGGCGAGATCGCTTTTGCCAATGATCTTGAAAGGACCCACGATCTAGGGGCAAGCTTCCTTTGATACCGGGTTAACGAGTGCCTTTCATTGAGAGACGCGAGGTAGACATGGTCTCCGATTTCAAAAGCCACATCACGGTGCTTATCATCATAATAGCTCTTCCGCGTGATTGCGCTGCTTTGAGATTCTCACAAATGACTTTGCACATTTCTTCCGCTTCGGATCAAGTCATTGCCAAGAAGTTGGCGCTCACTTGTCTCGCACTAATTGAGAGGAGTACGGCACTTTCTCGCCATAGAGAATTTCGAATGGGGCCTTGCCCAACTCGCTTGGAAGCTGTTGTTGTAGGAGAACTCGCATATGGAAGACAATCTTCCCACTTCATACCGAAGAAATGACACAAGCCCCGAGCATATCTTCAAGGATTTGATTTACTCGCCGACTTGGCCACTTGTTTGAGGATGGAAAGCTGTGCTGAAACGAATGTTGGTGCCTATGGCCTTCAAAAGAATCCCAAAACTTGGAGGTAAAGATGCTGCCACGGTCTCAAGAGATCACTTGTGGAATGCCGCAAGGAGACAATCTCGAGGTGTATAGCTCGCCAACCGAGCTGTTGTGATAGATTCTTTGATAGGAAGAAAATGAGCCACTTTAGTAAGCTTGTCAATGACAACGAAGATAGCATCATTTCCACGCTTGGACTTTGGAAACCAGTCACTAAGTCCATCTCGATATGATCAAACTTCCATTCGAATAGCAAGAGGTTGGAGGAGACCAGCTGGTCGTTGGTGTTCGCTTTCACTCTTCTCGCAGACATCACACTCATTCACGAATTGAGCAATTTCGCCTCATTCGAGTCCACCAATATGATCGCTTGAGGTCATGGTACATCTTCGCATTTCCGTGATGAATGGATAGAAGCGAATTGTGTGCCTCATCATAATGACTTTTCTCGATCACCCTTAGGAACCACAATCCGTCCTCAAAGAAAAGAGTATCTTTGTCATCAATGTGGAAGCACTTGTACTTGAATGCCCTTGTCGATACCACGCTTCACCTTTTTCACCATGGTATCCAGAAGTTGAGCCTCACGAATCTGATCTTCCAAAGTAGGAGAGACTATGAGGTTGGCAAGAAAGCCTTGAGGAACAACTTGAAGATTCAGCTTATGGAAAGCTTCACAGAGATCCGCCGAAGGGCTTGAGGATTAAACTGCTGCAAGAAGCCTTCCCGCCAAAGCATCTGCAATGACATTGGCCTTGCCCGAGTATATTCAATACTTGGGTTGTACTTTTGAATCATTTCACCCATCGAGTCCGCCTCGAGGTTGAGGTTGGGTTGAGTGAAGATATACTTGAGACTCTTGTGATCGGTGAAAATGTCCACTTTCCTTCCCAACAAGAGATGTCTCCATGTTATCAATGCATGGACAATCGCCGCCAACTCAAGATCGTGAGGGGTAGTTCTTTTCGCTGGGCTTCAATCAAGTAGAGGTATAAGCCACAACTCTTCTCTTGCATTAACACAGCACCGAGACCTTGAAGAGAAGCATCACGTAAAACTTCAATGGCTTGGATTCATCAGAGGAGTCAAGACAGAGCTGTGACGAGTTTCTTTGAGAGTATTGAAAGCAACGCCACACTGTGAGACCGTATATACTTCACATGCTTCTCGAGGAGGTTGGAAAGAGGCTTTGCAATCTTGGAGAAATTCTCAACTAATCTTCGCAATAGCTTGCAAGACCAAGAAAATCATGGAGCTGCTTGACATTCCGAGGAGGTTCCCAATTCACAATTGCGGACACCTTCTCGGATTAACAGCGATGCCCTTGGCGGAGATGATATGACCAAGATAAAGCACTTCATCAAGCCAAAATTCACATTTGGAGAACTTCAGATAGAATTGATACTCTCGAGCTTGTCTAGCACCAATCGCAAATGTTTGGCATGATCCTTCTTATTCTTGGAGAAGACCAAAATATCATCAAGATAGACCAAGACGAATTCATTGGTGTAGGGGTTGAAGATGAAGTTCATCATCCGAGAGAATGTTGGAGGAGCATTGACAAGGCCGAAAGACATGACAAGATATTCATAAGAACCAAAGCTTGTTCTCAATGCTGTCTTGGGAATATCTTGTTCACGTAATGCGAATCTGATGATAACCCATACGAAGGTCAAGCTTGAGAACACTTTAGCACCTTTGAGTTGCTCGAAAAGCTCATTGATGTTGGGAAGTGGATACTTGTTCTTGATTGTCTTCTTATTCAATGGACGGTAATCGACGCAAAGTCGGTCCGCGCCATCCTTCTTCCGGACAAAAGAACACCACAACCCCAAGGAGATGAACTCGGTCCGATCAAACCCAGACGCTCTTGTTCATCGAGCTGCTTCTTCAATTCCTTCAGCTCATCAGTCCAAGCTTGTATGGACGCTTGCAAACGGGTTCAAGGTCTGCTCAAGATCGATAACGAACTCAATCGGCCGATGAGGAGGCATACCCGAAGCTCTTCCGAAAGACATCTTGGTACTCACAAACGATCGAATCGAGAGATAGCATCCAATTCGCCTTTCTCATTGAGAGAAAACAACCAATGGTTTCATCACGAAGCGCATAGATGATCACATCATTAGAAGAGTGAGTCAATTGAATTTCCCGGCAGCACAATCAAGCTGAGCTTTGTGCCGATAAAGCCACCCATCCCAAGAATAAGATCAATATCCGAGTCACCGAGAACAATTGGTTTAGACAGAAATCTATAATCGCCCATCTTGATAGAAACATCCGGACGCAAACATTAGATGTCATTTGCTTACCCGGGACACAATCTTCAACGGAATAGGAATCTTTTCCGTCACAAACTCATGCTTGGCAACAAAAGGTCTCGAATGAAAGAAAGCGATGCACCAAAGATCAAATAAGACTTTTGCAGAATATCATTAATCGAGAGATTACCCATTATCACATCGAAGATTCTCCGCTTGAGCTGCATTCATCATATTGACCTTGGCATGCTTTGGATTATGCTTGACCACCGCATTGCTGGAAGATTTCACAGAGGAGGAGGCGGAAGGCGCTTTGGTTGAAGCACTTGTTCGTGATAGTGACCTTTCTCACGACATTTGTTGCAAGTCACCTCGTAGAGCGGACGGTGGTAAGGAGCACTTGACCTTGGAGCTTGAGAATTAGACTTGTTCTGATAGCCTGGTTGGGCGGTGGGAAGATCCACGGCCACCGAGTTCTTCTCACGATAAGGCCGACGAACGGAGGAGGAGGAAGGTAGAACTTCGCTGCTTAGCTGCCACTTGAGAGGAAGAAGAAGACTGAATCGCATCCCTGATTCTCTTCTTAGAAGCCTCACATTTGAGCTGGGCAGCTTCTTGCTCCATGTTGTAGAATTCATCATACTTTTCTCGCTCAAAAGCACAAGAGCTAATTGCGATCTTCTCCGAGACCACCTCCGAATTGATAGATCATACTCTTTTCATCGTGGACGCCTTGCTTAGCAAAGCGAAGAAGTTTCGAATTGGATATTGTATTGATAGACGACATGTTGCCTTGCTTGAGATTGCGGAACTCCTCACGCTTGCTCTCAACAACACTTTTCGAATGTGGTGAGCTCAAATCTCATGAACTCATCCTGTAATGACACGACCTCCTCTCGAATCTTTGTATTGTCGGTACCACTCAAAGAGCTTGGTCCTTGAGTTGAAACGATGCAAACTTGACAAAGTCCTCAGTCCGACATTGCTACATTCAAAATGCTTGCAGATGTCCACTAGCCAATCGTCAGCCTCAGGCCTCGGCTACGTAAACCGAAAGACTTCGCTGATTAGCGAGGAACCGACCGAGAGTAGCAAAGTGCGCTGGTTGTTGCCTTGACCTTGATTTCCTGATTGCCTTGCCCTTGAGTACGCTTCTGCAAGAGCTGCAAAATCATCTCGAGCATTGGCATTGGTGGCTGCCATGATAGTTGCCAGCCTCCGGAGGCGGAGGTGGAGGTGGAGGGTTCGACCGATTCCCATCATCACGATCCGGATTCGACGCTACATGGAGCCATCCTCAAGAGGGTGACATCCGTTAGTCCTTTGATAGACAAATAGTCAAGTTGAATCAACGGATAGAAATTGCAACATATAGTCTTCACAATAAACATTCAACAAGAATGAACGAATGAATTCCAAAGTTAACATCACACGCCCATTAAGGTGAGAAGCCACTTGATTAAGGGTTGAAGAAAAAATAACAAGGTACGATCGAACAAATAAGTGGTAAGGATTACCCAATCACGAAACCAAATATCTGCGGGAAGAAATGCTAGGAGCTACTTGAATCCCAATTTATAAACTCCCAAACTTTCTCGTTATGCAACTGTGTTGGGGATACACGGACACAAAATATATCACCCAAACTAACAATACCTAGATCCAAATTGTATCCATCCGTCAACACATAACCAAGAAACCTTCGAAATCGTGGTACCTCGACCTTCAAAAGCATCCGTTATACAAGTCATGGCAATACTCCCGAGCTCGCCTCAAAGATCGGGTTATCGGGTTATCTCACCAACAACTGCACAAAAGAGATTTCGATGTCGGTAAAACTCTGTATTCCAGAATCGCAACGATAAAATTGTGACGACAACACCTCGGAGCTCAACTCCCGGACACTACCACAACCCCTAAATGTCGAGGCACCAAGAACAATGTTCTCGCCACAAAACCATCGGAACGATTCCAAGATACCCGTGATCCTAAATTTTTTAGTGAAATTTGAGGAGAGGAGAGTCAAAACTTCTACGCCAGAGACCTCACAGAGCGATTTAAGGACCGGGAGTAAAAAGAATCCTACTCCGATATATATAATCCTAAGACTCAAAACATTTTCCATTCTAGACTCAACAACGCCAAAGAACAATCAAGTAGGGGGCTCTAAGTCGGGAAGGCTCGATTACCAACTTGTAACGCCTCGATGCGGCTATATCTCCCACGTGTCGAGGCACGACTTAGAGGCATAACCGCATTGAAAGCAATGTCGCAAGTGAGGTAATCTTCACACAACCCATGTAATACATAAGGAAAGAGATACATAGTTGGCTTACAATGCCACTTCACACAATACATAAATAAACATCCATCATTCAGAGTACACTCAAGGTCCGACTACGGAACCAAAATAAAAGAAGATACCCCAAATGCTACATGCATCCCCGATCGTCCCAACTGGCTCCACTACCGATCATCGTGAAAACACATAGTAACGACCACGCCTCGTCGAACTCCCACTTGAGCTCGGCTATGCCACCGTGACCGCATCGCTTGCACTGCAACTGTTTTGTAGAATCTGTGAGTCACGGGACTCAGCAATCTCACACCCGCGAGATCAAGACTATTTAAGCTTATAGGAAGGACAGAGTTGTAAAGTGGAGCTGCAGCAAGTTTACTAGCATATATGGTGGCTACATTCGCAAAAGAGAGCGAGAAGAGGAGCAAAGCACGGTCGTGAAGCTAGTAGCGATCAAGAAGTGATCCTGAACTACTTACGCCAAACATAACTCCAACACTGTTCACTTCCCGGACTACCGAGAAGAGACCATCACGGTTACACACGCCGTTGATGTGTATTTTAATTGAGGTCAACTTCGGTTTTCTACAACCGACATTAACAAATTCCCATCTGCCTCATAACCGCGGCACGGCCAAAGATAATACCCCGCAGGGTGTCCCAACTTAGCCCATTATAAGCTCTCACGGTCAACGGGATATTCTTCTACCGAAGACCCGATCAATCTCGAATCCCGGACTACAAGACATTTCGACAGAATAAAACAAGACCAGCAAAGCCACCTGACAGCCGACAACCCGATAGGAGCTGCACATATCTCGCTCTGTGGCACATCCGGATGAACACTACGACGGCAAACCAAGATGCCCCAAGTTGCCTCAGGTGGCACCGCAAGTGGTTTAGTTTGGACCAACGCCAGAGGAGCATTGGCCCGGGGTTAATAAAGATGACCCTGCTCGCGAAAACCCGGGGAAAAGGCTTAGGTGGCAAATGGTAAAACCAAAGTTGGGCCTTGCCGGACGAGTCTTATTCAAAGCGAACTGTCAAGGGGGTCCCATAAATCACCCAACCGTAAGGAACGCAAAATCAAGGAACATAACACCGTATGACGGAAACTAGGTGGCAAGAGGAACAAAACACTGCATAAGGCCGAGCCTTCCACCCTTTACCAAGTATATAGATGCATTAATTATAGCAGATATATATTGTGATATCCCCAACAAGTAAACATGTTCCAACAAGGAACAACATCTCCATGTTCCAACAAGGAACAAACTTCATCTTCACCGCAACTAGCAACGCTATAAGAGGGCTGAGCAAAGCGGTAACATAGCCAATCAACGGTTTGCTAGGAAAGGATGGTTAGGGCTGACATGGCAATATGGGTGGCATGATAAGCAAGTGATAGGCATCGCAGCATAGGCATAGCAAAAGAGCGAGCAACTAGCATAGCAAAGATAGAAGTGATTTCGAGGGTATGGTCATCTTGCTCGCAATGTTCTCGAGTTGTCGAAAGCTTGATCCTCGTAAGCGTTTCTCAACAGGTTCCTCGCTCACGCACTCGCCTCCCGCTCTACCCAAAGCAAGAACACAAACAAAGGAACCACAATAAATCACGTGCAATGCACAATCAACATGATGCAAAACATGACATGATATGCGAGATGATATGCAATGCGACATGCCCGAAGGAAAATGATGAACCAGGCATCAACTTGGCAAACCAAGTATGCCACTGAAAGATGAGATGATTTCGTTGAAATCGATATAAAGATCACCGAATCGGATGCACGGTTTGCAAATGACAAGCAAAACAAGAATGGCACAAATCTGCCATTAACAGATGATGCCACTTAGCAAGCAACAAGAAATTAAGCTACTGCACCCAAACGTACCAACAAAGTATATGGCAGTGATCTACACAAGATGCTTGACAAAAGATGAACACTGAGCTACGGCTAGTTCACATCATAACAGGTTCAAACAAGCATGGCAAAAGTGCACAAAATATCAGTCGACATGGCAAAACAGCATCGTAGCAATGTTCAGAGCAAGAAAACTACATGCTACAGGAACTTATAATAGCAAAACATGGCATGGCATGAATCTACTCAAAGCATAGAACAAAAGTCCCTTACTGACCATAAGCCAAAAGGATCAGAAAATATAGTAACACCCATGTCAATATCGCAAGTTTCATAATGATTCAGCAACATGGCATGTCAAAACTGATAACAAGTAGGCATGTTTAAGAGCTCAAGCACTACTACAGAGCCTTACATGATAAACTAAGCATACATACATCAAGAAGACATGGCATAGAAGATATACATGGCAAGAACAACATCATAGCATACATGGATCAACCACAACAACCTTGGCAAAATTGAATAACATGTAAACAATCTGCCAGGAAACATTTGATAGCAAAAGTAGAGCTCGATTGACTCAAGCTATGGCACTCCATAATTGCAAACAAAGGCATGGATGGATAGAGCAAGACATGTAGAACAAAACATCCTTACTGAAGTATCTCAAAATATGCATGGATCTCTCGGTAGCATCAAGTTAACATGGCATCAAAATATCAGCTAAACAGGGCTGAAAACAGCAACATCAGACACCTACTTTGCATGCTTGTGCTAGTCACCACATAGATCACAAAAATACATGGCATACACCCTGGAAAGATGGCATGGCATATTACAAAACACATGTAGGACTCAAATTCATAGGGTGCACACATCAATCATAGCAAAAAAACAAAAGTGCATGTTCTGTTAAGAAATGTAAACTAACATCACATAGCCCTCTTCCAACAGCATTTCGGGCATCAAGATGAGCTCAAATGAAAATGATGCAATGAGATGAAATGATCTACTCTTCGAGGCTAACATTTTGATATATTATACGCAAAATGGAGCTACAGATGCAAAGATATGCTGCGCTGAAAATGCCAAAATAAACAACGAATAAAACTTAGATGAAAATAGAGGGGGAGAAGTCAACGGAGATAGATCGATCGGGCCGGATCCGACGAGGGCGGCGGCGCGCTGCGCTCTCCGTGGCCGGTCCGGGCGAGGGCACCGGTGGGTCGGAGCGGCGGGGCGCGCCGACGAGGGAGAGGAGGCGGGGCGGCGAGGGCACCGTGGCGCACGGAGCGAGGCGGCGCGGTGGTGGCCGGAGACGGCGACGGCGCCGCCGGCCGGGCGGCGTAGGCGGCGGAGGAGGAGGCGGGCCGCTGGCCGGGAGGCGCGGCAGCAACGGGTTGCCATGGGGCCGCGGCTCAGCTCTGGCCGGGCGGGCGCGCGGTGGCCGAAGCGCCACGTGGCGTGTTCTGGTTTTGCAAGGGCGGCGGCGGCGCGGGGCGGACGGTCCGGACGGCGCGGGGTTTCGGCCCCGCGCGACGAGGGGAAAGCTAGGTTAGACCCGGATTTGGAATGGGGGTTGCTTAAATAGGCATAGAGGGAGCTAGAGAGTCCAAATGAGGTGTAGCTACCACACGATCGTGATCGAACGACGGAGAGCATGGAAGTGACTTAGATGGGTTATTGGACTATTTTGAAGGTGTTGGGCTGCAACTTAAAAGAGGCCTTTGCGAGAGTGCGGTTAACTGCTGAGTACCAAACGAGCTCCAAATGACCAAACTTGACCGTGGTCTACGGTGGTATACCAAGGCCACTTGACAAACCTCGTCCATTCCGAGAAGGTTTAGTACCCGCCACTAAAAAACGTAAAAGGGCCGCCGGGAGATAGGAGTGCCGGATTGCAAAACGGACAACGGAAAAATGCTCGAATCATGAGACTAACACGTATGCAAATGCGATGCACATGATGACATGATATAAAATGCATGACATGGACAAAATGCAAAAGAAGAAAACCCAACCACGGAGGGAATATCATATCACAATGCCGAAAATGGCAAGAGTTGAGTTACAAATATGGAAAGTTACTCCGGGTGTTACAACACTCCACCACTACAAGAGGATCTCGCCCCAGATCTAGGACTGAAAGAACTTCGGATATTTGAACGGAGGTGATCCTCGCGCCCTGTGTGGCTTCACGGTCGAATGGTGTGACCACTTCACTTTCAGGAATTTGATTGACTTGTTGCAGTCTTGCGCTTGCTTTCTTCAAGAATAGCAACGGGTGCTCATGATAAGAGAGATCTTCTTGAAGGTCAATTTCTTCAAGTTGATAGTGTGTTCAGAGTCTTGAAGCACTTATGGCGTTGTGACACGTGGAACACATCGCACATTTGCGGTTGGATGGAAGCTCGTTGATAGGCTAGATCGCTTCTTTGCCAATGATCTTGAAAGGACCCACGATCTAGGGGCAAGCTTCCTTTGATACCGGGTTTACGAAAGTGCCTTTCATTGAGAGACGGAGGTAGACATGGTCTCCGATTTCAAAAGCCACATCACGGTGCTTATCATCATAATAGTTTTCCGCGCGATTATGCTTTTGAGATTCTCACTAATGACTTTGCACATTTCTTCCGCTTCAGATCAAGTCATTGCCAAGAAGTTGGCGCTCACCTGCCCTGCATCAATTGAGAGGAGTACGACACTTTCGCCATAGAGAATTTCGAATGGGCCTTGCCCAACTCGCTTGGAAGCTGTTGTTGTAGGAGAACTCGCATATGGAAGACAATCTTCCCACTTCATACCGAAGAAATGACACAAGCCCCGAGCATATCTTCAAGGATTTGATTTACTCGCCGACTTGGCCACTTGTTTGAGGATGGAAAGCTGTGCTGAAACGAATGTTGGTGCCCATGGCCTTCCTAAAAGAATCCCAAAACTTGAGGTAAAGATGCTGCCACGGTCCAAGAGATCACTTGTGGAATGCCGCAAGGAGACAATCCTCGAGGTGTATAGCTCGCCAACCGAGCTGCTGTGATAGATTCTTTGATAGGAAGAAAATGAGCCACTTTAGTAAGCTTGTCAATGACAACGAAGATAGCATCATTTCCATGCTTGGACTTTGGAAACCAGTCACGAAGTCCATCTCGATATGATCAAACTTCCATTCTCGAATAGCAAGAGGTTGGAGGAGACCAGCTGGTCGTTGGTGTTCTGCTTTCACTCTTCGCAGACATCACACTCATTCACGAATTGAGCAATTTCGCCTCATTCGAGTCCACCAATATGACTGCTTGAGGTCCTGGTACATCTTCGCATTTCCGTGATGAATGGATAGAAGCGAATTGTGTGCCTCTATTCATAATGACTTTTCTCGATCACCCTTAGGAACCACAATCCGTCCTCAAAGAAAAGAGTATCTTTGTCATCAATGTGGAAGCACTTGTACTTGAATGCCCTTGTCGATACCACGCTTCACCTTTTTCACCATGGTATCCAGAAGTTGAGCCTCACGAATCTGATCTTCCAAAGTAGGAGAGACTATGAGGTTGGCAAGAAAGCCTTGAGGAACAACTTGAAGATTCAGCTTATGGAAAGCTTCACAGAGATCCGCCGAAGGGCTTGAGGATTAAACTGCTGTAATAAGCCTTCCCGCTCAAAGCATCTCGTAATGACATTGGCCTTGCCCGAGTATATTCAATACTTGGGTTGTACTTTTGAATCATTTCACCCATCGAGTCTGCCTGAGGTTGAGGTTGGGTTGAGGAAGATATACTTGAGACTCTTGTGATCGGTGAAAATGTCCACTTTCCTTCCCAACAAGAGATGTCTCCATGTTATCAATGCATGGACAATCGCCGCCAACTCAAGATCGTGAGTGGGGTAGTTCTTTTCGCTGGGCTTCAATCAACGAGAGGTATAAGCCACAACTCTCTTCTTGCATTAACACGCACCGAGACCTTGAAGAGAAGCATCACGTAAAACTTCAAATGGCTTGGATTCATCAGAGGAGTCAAGACAGAGCTGTGACGAAGTTTCTTTTGAGGGTATTGAAAGCAACGCCACACTGTGAGACCGTATATACTTCACATGCTTCGAGGAGGTTGGAAAGAGGCTTTGCAATCTTGGAGAAATTCTCAACTAATCTTCGCAATAGCTTGCAAGACCAAGAAAATCATGGAGCTGCTTGACATTCTCGAGGAGGTTCCCAATTCACAATCATGCGACACCTTCTCGGATTAACAGCGATGCCCTTGGCGGAGATGATATGACCAAGATAAAGCACTTCATCAAGCCAAAATTCACATTTTGAGAACTTCGCATAGAATTGATACTCTCTGAGCTTGTCTAGCACCAATCGCAAATGTTTGGCATGATCCTTCTTATTCTTGGAGAAGACCAAAATATCATCAAGATAGACCAAGACGAATTCATTGGTGTAGGGGTTGAAGATGAAATTCATCATCCGAGAGAATGTTGGAGGAGCATTGACGAGGCCGAAAGACATGACAAGATATTCATAAGAACCAAAGCTTGTTCTGAATGCTGTCTTGGGAATATCTTGTTCACGTAATGCTAATCTGATGATAACCCATAATGAAGGTCAAGCTTGGAGAACACTTTAGCACCTTTGAGTTTCTCGAAAGCTCATTGATGTTGGGAAGTGGATACTTGTTCTTGATTGTCTTCTTATTCAATGGACGGTAATCGACGCAAAGTCGGTCCGCGCCATCCTTCTTCCGACAAAAGAACACCACAACCCCAAGGAGATGAACTCGGTCCGATCAAACCCAGACGCCTTGTTCATCGAGCTGCTTCTTCAATTCCTTCAGCTCATCAGTCCAAGCTTGTATGGACGCTTGCAAACGGGTTCAAGGTTCGCTCAAGATCGATAACGAACTCAATCGCCGATGAGGAGGCATACCCGAAGCTCTTCCGAAAGACATCTTGTTACTCACAAACGATCGAATCGAGAGATAGCATCCAATTCGCCTTTCTCATTGAGAGAAAACAAACGAATGGTTTCATCACGAGCGCATAGATGATCACATCATTAGAAGAGTGAGTCAATTGATTTCGGCAGCACAATCAAGCCGAGCTTTGTGCCGATAAAGCCACCCATCCCAAGAATAAGATCAATATCCGAGTCACCGAGAACAATTGGTTTAGACAGAAATCTATAATCGCCCATCTTGATAGAAACATCCGGACGCAAACATTAGATGTCATTTGCTTACCCGGGACACAATCTTCAACGGAATAGGAATCTTTTCCGCTATAAACTCATGCTTGGCAACAAAAGGTCTCGAATGAAAGAAAGCGATGCACCAAGATCAAATAAGACTTTTGCAGAATATCATTAATCGAGAGATTACCCATTATCACATCGAAGATTCTCCGCTTGAGCTGCATTCATCATATTGACCTTGGCATGCTTTGGATTATGCTTGACCACCGCATTGCTGGAAGATTTCACAGAGGAGGAGGCGAAGGCGCCTTTGGTTGAAGCACTTGTTCGATAGTGACCTTTCTCACCGACATTTGTTGCAAGTCACCTCGAGAGCGGACGGTGGTAAGGAGCACTTGACCTTGGAGCTTGAGAATTAGACTTGTTCGATAGCCTGGGTTGGGTGGGAAGATCCACGCCACCTGAGTTCTTCTCACGATAAGGCCGACAAAACGGAGGATTTGAAGGTAGAACTTCTGCTGCTTAGCTGCCACTTGAGAGGAAGAAGAAGACTGAACTGCATCCCCGATTCTCTTCTTAGAAGCCTCACATTTGAGCTGGGCAGCTTCTTGCTTCAAAGGTCATGTTGTAGAATTCATCATACTTTTCTCGCTCAAAAGCACAAGAGCTAATTGCGATCTTCTCTCGAGACCACCTCCGAATTGATAGATCATACTCTTTTCATCGTGGACGCCTTGCTTAGCAAAGCGAGCGAAGCTCGAATTGGATATTGTATTGATAGACGACATGTTGCCTTGCTTGAGATTGCGGAACTCCTCACGCTTGCTCTCAACAACACTTTTCGAATGTGGTGAGCTCAAATCTCGGCGAACTCATCCTGTAATGACACGACCTCCTCCGAATCTTTGTATTGTCGGTACCACTCAAAGAGCTTGGTCCTTGAGTTGAAACGATGCAAACTTGACAAAGTCCTCGTGTCCGACATTGCTACATTCAAAATGCTTGCAGATGTCCACTAGCCAATCGTCAGCCGCTCGTGGCCTCGGCTACGTAAACCGAAAGACTTCGCTGATTAGCGAGGAACCGACCGAGAGTAGCAAAGTGCGCTGGTTGTTGCCTTGACCTTGATTTCCTTGACTGCCTTGCCCTTGAGTACGCTTCTGCAAGAGCTGCAAAATCATCTCGAGCATTGGCATTGGTGGCTGCCATGATAGTTGCCAAAGCCTCCGGAGGCGGAGGTGGAGGTGGAGGGTTCGATCGATTCCCATCATCACGATCCGGATTCGACGCTACATGAGCCATCCTCAAGAGGGTGACATCCGTTAGTCCTTTGATAGACAAATAGTCAAGTTGAATCAACGGATAGAAATTGCAACATATAGTCTTCACAATAAACATTCAACAAGAATGAACGAATGAATTCCAAAGTTAACATCACACGCCCATTAAGGTGAGAAGCCACTTGATTAAGGGTTGAAGAAAAAATACAAAGGTACGACCGAACAAATAAGTGTTAAGGATTACCCAATCACGTAACCAAATATTCAAGGAAGAAATGCTAGGAGCTACTTGAATCCCAATTTATAAACTCCCAAACTTTCTGGTTATGCAACTGTGTTGGGGATACAGGGACACAAAATATATCACCCAAACTAACAATACCTAGATCCACCTGTATCCATCCGTCAACACATAACCAAGAAACCTTCGAAATCGTGGTACCGACCTTCAAAAGCATCCGTTATACAAGTCATGGCAATACTCCCGAGCTCGCCTCAAGATCGGTTATCGGGTTATCTCACCAACAACTGCACAAAAGAGATTTCGATGTCGGTAAAACTCAGTATTCCAGAATCGCAACGATAAAATTGTGACGACAACACCTCGGAGCTCAACTCCCGGACACTACCACAACCCCTAAATGTCGAGGCACCAAGAACAATGTTCTCACAAAACCATCGAACGATTCCAAGATACCCATGATCCTAAAATTTTTTAGTGAAATTTGAGGAGAGGAGAGTCAAAACTTCTACGCCAGAGACCTCATAGAGCGATTTAAGGACCGGGAGTAAAAAGAATCCTACCCGATATATATAATCCTAAGACTCAAAACATTTTCCATTCTAGACTCAACAACGCCAAAGAAACAATCAAGTAGGGGGCCTTAAGTCGGGAAGGCTCGATTACCAACTTGTACGCCTCGATGCGGCTATATCTCCCACATGTCGAGGCACGACTTAGAGGCATAACCGCATTGAAAGCAATGTCGCAAGTGAGGTAATCTTCACACAACCCATGTAATACATAAGGGAAAGAGATACATAGTTGGCTTACAATGCCACTTCACACAATACATAAATAAACATCCATCATTCAGAGTACACTCAAGGTCCGACCACGGAACCAAAATAAAAGAAGATACCCCAAATGCTACACGATCCCCGATCGCCCCAACTGGGCTCCACTATCGATCATCGTGAAAAGACACATAGTAACGACCACGCCTCGTCGAACTCCCACTTGAGCTCGGCTATGCCACCTGCACCGCATCGCCGGCACTGCAACTGTTTTGTAGAATCTGTGAGTCACGGGACTCAAAGAATCTCACCCGCGAGATCAAGACTATTTAAGCTTATAGGAAGGACAGAGTTGTAAAGTGGAGCTGCAGCAAGTTTACTAGCATATATGGTGGCTACATTCGCAAAAGAGAGCGAGAAGAGGAGCAAAGCACGGTCGTGAAGCTAGTAGCCATCAAGAAGTGATCCTGAACTACTTACGCCAAACATAACTCCAACATCAGTGTTCACTTCCCTGACTCACCGAGAAGAGACCATCACGTTACACACGCGTTGATGTGTATTTTAATTGAGGTCAACTTCGGTTTTCTACAACCGACATTAACAAATTCCCATCTGCCTCATAAACGCGGGCACGGCCAAAGATAATACCCCGCAGGGTGTCCCAACTTAGCCCATTATAAGCTCTCACGGTCAACGAAGGATATTCTTCTACCGAAGACCCGATCAATCTCGAATCCCGACTACAAGACATTTCGACAGAATAAAAACAAGACCAGCAAAGCCGCCTGACAGCCGACAACCCGATAGGAGCTGCACATATCTCGCTCGTGGCACATCCGGATGAACACTACGACGGCAACCAAGATGCCCAAGTTGCCTCTGTGGTGGCACCGCAGTGGTTTAGTTTGGACCAACGCCAAGGAGCATTGGCCCGGGGTTAATAAAGATGACCCTGCTCGCGAAACCCGGGAAAAGGCTTAGGTGGCAAATGGTAAAACCAAAGTTGGGCCTTGCCGACGAGTCTTATTCAAAGCGAACTGTCAAGGGGTCCCATAAATCACCCAACCGTAAGGAACGCAAAATCAAGGAACATAACACCGTATGACGGAAACTAGGTGGCAAGAGGAACAAAACACTGCATAAGGCCGAGCCTTCCACCCTTTACCAAGTATATAGATGCATTAATTATAGCAGATATATATTGTGATATCCCCAACAAGTAAACATGTTCCAACAAGGAACAACATCTCCATGTTCCAACAAGGAACAAACTTCATCTTCACCGCAACTAGCAACGCTTATAAGAGGGCTGAGCAAAGCGGTAACATAGCCAAACAACGGTTTGCTAGGAAAGGATGGTTAGGGCTGACATGGCAATATGGGTGGCATGATAAGCAAGTGATAGGCATCGCAGCATAGGCATAGCAAAAGAGCGAGCAACTAGCATAGCAAAGATAGAAGTGATTTCGAGGGTATGGTCATCTTGCTCGCAATGTTCTCAGAGTTGTCGAAAGCTTGATCCTCGTAGCGCTTCTCAACAGGTTCCTCGCTCACGCACTCGCCTCCCGCTCTACCCAAAGCAAGAACACAAACAAAGGAACCATAATAAATCACGGTGCAATGCACAATCAACATGATGCAAAACATGACATGATATGCGAGATGTGATATGCAATGCGATGCGCGCCCGAAGGAAAATGATGAACCAGGCATCAACTTGGCAAACCAAGTATGCCACTGAAAGATGAGATGATTTCGCTGAAATCGATATAAAGATCACCGAATCGGATGCACGGTTTGCAAATGACAAGCAAAACAAGAATGGCACAAATCTGCCATTAACAAAGATGATGCCACTTAGCAAGCAACAATAAATTAAGCTACTGCACCCAAACGTACCAACAAAGTATATGGCAGTGATCTACACAAGATGCTTGACAAAAGATGAACACTGAGCTACGGCTAGTTCACATCATAACAGGTTCAAACAAGCATGGCAAAAGTGCACAAAATATCAGGCCGACATGGCAAAACAGCATCAGTAGCAATGTTCAGAGCAAGAAAACTACATGCTACAGGAACTTATAATAGCAAAACATGGCATGGCATGAATCTACTCAAAGCATAGAACAAAAGTCCCTTACTGACCATAAGCCAAAAAGGATCAGAAAATATAGTAACACCCATGTCAATATCGCAAGTTTCATATGATTCAGCAACATGGCATGTCAAAACTGATAACAAGTAGGCATGTTTAAGAGCTCAAGCACTACTACAGAGCCTTACATGATAAACTAAGCATACATACATCAAGAAGACATGGCATAGAAGATATACATGGCAAGAACAACATCATAGCATACATGGATCAACCACAACAACCTTGGCAAAATTGAATAACATGTAAACAATCTGCCAGAAACATTTGATAGCAAAAGTAGAGCTTGATTGACTCAAGCTATGGCACTCCATAATTGCAAACAAAGGCATGGATGGATAGAGCAAGACATGTAGAACAAAACATCCTTACTGAAGTATCTCAAAATATGCATAGATCTCTCTGTAGCATCAAGTTAACATGGCATCAAAATATCAGCTAAACAGGCTGAAAACAGCAACATCAGACACCTACTTTGCATGCTTGTGCTAGTCACCACATAGATCACAAAATACATGGCATACACCCTGGAAAGATGGCATGGCATATTACAAAACACATGTAGGACTCAAATTCATAGGGTGCACACATCAATCATAGCAAAATAATGTAGTGCATGTTCTGTTAAGAAACGTAAACTAACATCACATAGCCCTCTTCCAACAGCATTTCGGGCATCAAGATGAGCTCAAATGAAAATGATGCAATGAGATGAAATGATCTACTCTTCGGGGCGAACATTTTGATATATTATACGCGCAAAACGGAGCTACGGGTGCAAAGATATGCTGCGTCGAAAATGCCAGGAAATAAACAACGGAATAAAAACTTAGATGAAAATAGAGGGGGGGAGGAAGTCAACGGGAGATAGATCGATCGGGCCGATCCGACGAGGGCGTGGTGCGGCGCGGTTCTCCGTGGCCGGTCCGGGCGAGGGCACCGGTGGCCGGAGCGGGGCGGCGCCCGACGAGGGGAGAGGAGGCGGGCTGGCGGCGAGGGCACCGGCATGACACGAGCGAGGCGCGCAAGGGTGGCGGCCGGAGACGGCGACGGCGCTGGCCGGGCGAGGGCGGCGCGGCGGGCCGGCCGGCAAGGCGGCGCGGCGGAGGAGGCGAGGCGTCAGCTGGGTCGAGGCGCGGCGCGCAACGGGCTGGGCGGGCCGCAAGCTCGGCGGGCCGGGCGCATGGTGGTCGGGCGCCACGTGATGCGCCTCCTGGTTCGCCGCGGTGGCGGCGCTGGTGGGCGGACGGTCCGGACGGCGCGTGGTTTCGGCCGCAGGTAGGGGAAGGCTAGGTTAGACCCGATTTGGAATGGGGTTGCTTAAATAGGCATAGAGGGAGCTAGAGAGTCCAAATGAGGTGTAGCTACCACACGATCGTGATCGAACGACGGAGAGCATGGAAGTGACTTAGATGGGTTATTGGACTATTTTGAAGGGTGTTGGGCTGCAACTCAAAAGAGGCCTTTTGCGAGAGTGCGTTAACCGCTGAGTACCAAACGAGCTCCAAATGACCAAACTTGACCGGTGGTCTACGGTGGTATACCAAGGCCACATGACAAACCTCGTCCATTCCGAGAAGGTTTAGTACCCGCCACGGAAAACGTAAAAGGGCCGCCGGGGAGATAGGAGTGCCGGATTGCAAAACGGACAACGGAAAAATGCTCGAATCATGAGACTAACACGTATGCAAATGCGATGCACATGATGACATGATATAAAATGCATGACATGGACAAAATGCAAAATAAGAAAACCCAACCACGGAGGGAATATCATATCACAATGCCGAAAATGGCAAGAGTTGAGTTACAAATATGGAAAGTTACTCCCGGTGTTACAGTAAGTTACGTGAGCTAGGCAACCCAGCTTGGCCAAAACTTAAGTCATATCGATGCATACAATGGTGAATAAAAGGTACATGCGAAGTATGACATATGTATTGGGCATGAAGCTCAGATGAATAAGCTTCTGAAGAAGCCCGTCTGTATAATGAGTGCCAGAGCACATCGAGGTGCGTAACAAAGCGCAAATCAGCCTATAAAAGGTATTGAAAAAAAGGTGGAAGAAGGAGGGGACAAGAGACAGAAAAATATAAAAGGTGGACGGGGAGTGAGACGAACTCGAGTCCGCGAAGAAGAGAATCTTCGGAGACGGGCTGCGCTCCATGGGTTCGCCTCGAGTCGGTTGTCGATGCGAGCATGAGACGGTATGCTCCGCCGGTCAGACTTGGTCGATGATGAAGGGACCTTCCCACTTGGGCTTAAGTTTGTCCTTTTCTTGTCCGCAGCGAGAACAAGTTCGCCAACATTGTAAGTTTTGGCCCATTTCGCTTTGATATCTTCGAGCTGCTGTTGATAAAATGCGGAACGAGCCTTTGCCACGCCCCGCCTCCTCCCATAAGGCGCCCAAACTGTCCCGCCGATCCAACTCGCTTCTTCTTTCTTCGCATACGCGCACACAAGGTGAGTCATGATTATATCGCAGGCGTAATCCGCTCGCGCATATATACCATGAAAATGGTGTGAATCAAGAGTTCGGTTTGGCGTGGTCCGCAGCCCCCCGTGAGTACGGAGTCGAGCCTCTACCCAAAGGCGTGTTAGATTCCTTGAGGGACCGCACTAGTCCGGGTTTGATGCCATGATTAGACCATTTGGTCGCCGACTTGACCGTTAGTTTGGGGTGATAGATCAAGCGTAATCGAGCTTGATGCCCATGTTTTTGCACCAGAGTTTAACCTCGCCGGCCGTGAAGTTCATGCCATTATCGCTGATGATGCCGTGGGGACGCCAAAATGGGGTACTACCCGATATGAAGTCTATCACCGTCCGGATTCTGCCGCTTTAACCGGGCTTGGCCTCAATCCATTTGGTGAATTTGTCCACCATGACCAATAAGTATTTCTGCCAGGGTTCCTCCTTTAAGGGGTCCAACCATGTCAAGCCCCTGCATCGCGAACGCCGTGTAATGGGTATAGTTTTGAGGGTGGTGGGTGGCATGCTCGATTAGC